>APFE031670617.1:43581-111886 GCA_000404065.3 Pinus taeda
GGCGTTGCTTGCTCCATTTCATCTTGATGCTTCACTTCTATGTGTTGCATGTTTCCTTTGAGGTGTTACTATCGAGTGGAACCCGCCTACTTAGTTACATCCCAACATTTTTGTTTCCATGCCATCTATGGGTACTATGGGATACACACATCGGGGAACCATCATTAGGATGATGTAATCTCGATCTTCCACTCCTGACGCTTAACATTGCGCACTCATAATATGCCATCAGGGTAACTTCGACGGGTGGACCCCGCCCTCTCCTTTATACCCTGTCACTCAACCTTATTTCAATATTAATATTATATTGGGGTAAGACCACAAAGGCAAGCCCATTGGGTACGTTCTACCTGTCGTTAATACAATTATTTTCCATTGCTAACGTGTCTGCCACATATGCCCAGAGCTTCATGTAGGGGTTCTTCTAGCCTTACCACCAAGTTTGGCACTTAAGAAAACTCTGGCTAGGCACCAAAGGCTCACCCAAACGCCTTTCATTTTTGCAATGATTTGACTTGTGGTCACTAACTTTGGCTCTATCTCAGAATGCACGAGGCCATTTTCAAACTTTTCATAGCATCAGAAAGATCATCTAGAGCACATTTTGGTTGAGTGAGTCCAATGAAGTTGTTGAGCTAATATTATTCCTAAAAGTGCCTTCAAATTCTATTATTCAATGCACTAGTCCTCTTGATCTCATCTTAAATTTCCCCCTTGAATATGCCTCAGCCTTGCTTCACTTTTTAATACCATTTTGTTTTTCTATAGTTTTTAATCCCTCACTAGATACAAGAATGAATATCCTTTGCAATATGAAATAATAAAAGGGAGGATGAGGAGGGTACAATATTGGCTCCAACTGGGGATAGTTCCTTTCTAGAAATAGGATGGGAACCTATAGACTAGTATCCTTGTTGGCCATGGAGTGAAAAATATATTGAATTTATAAAACTAGAAAATCTCCTTGAAACTTGAATTGCAGGAAATGTAGAACTATAAATTCTAAAAACTAGAAATTAAATGCTCACGTAATGAGCTTATTTATGTATAACTCCTATTGTTCCTACTCATGTACATGGGTTAATTCACTTGAGTGAAGTCAACCTTTCGATGATACCATCACAACATCTGAGTACTGGACCTTATGCTAGAGTGCTCTTGAGAATCAATAATTAAAATAGACATGCACAACATGCAAACTTCAAACAAAACTTTTGGCACATACCTTGGAACTAATGTATGTTGTTGAAAAAGTAAATATGCCATGTAGTCAACTATTGAGTCACAAAATGGATGGGAGAAAAGTTTGGTTGCTTCATTTTCTTTGGAAATTTTATTACATGAATGTTTTCACATAGACTAGCCATGGTGATTAGGGGCTCAAAACTTGCCAAAAAAATAAAAGTGTCAGAATCTTGATAAACTTAGCTTCATATCAAAGAGCTTGTCATTTTGAATTAAATGGTGTGAACGCCAATCAAATATCAACTCGTATGCAGGATTTAGAGCGAGTCAATTTTTAGGTTTGACTTGGACACGTTCTAGGAATGGATGACATGGAAAAGGTCCCAGCAAATGGGGAAGTTCCAAGTGGTAGATTGTCAATGGGTGCCACATATTTCCTATCATAGGAGTTAAGTTAATCGGCCCCTGGAGCAGTTAGAGTTACGGTGTGATATATCACAATCGTAGATCGACAAAGGGTCAATATTAGAAAATCGGTCCCTTGCAAAGCTTAGTTGCAATGTGATATATGTCATATCACAATCGCAACTGGGGAGGGTTTTTACGAAGTGACCCTAGATGTAAGTTTTGATTGCGATTTGCGATAGGGAACCAAATGCGATATTGTTATATGTTGTTGTTTATAACTCGTCGGGTCTACCAGATCGCATATCACAATGCGTTAAGTACCATGTACACAAGACTCTGGGCTATCTGGAAATTGTGATGAGCTATAACTCCCAAATGAGATGTGACTATAGCTTCCATTCAATCATTTGTCAGGTCCACCAATATTACAATCTCACAAATTGCCCACTTTTGTTCACAAAACTTAAGACCATGGGTTTTCCACTAAACTTACCACTTTGGATGTGACCACTTGGCGTTAACAAAGAGATAGGCTTCAAAGTTGGCAGGACCACCGATTTTGGCGGAACTGCCAGATTTAACTCCACATAATTAATTTAACTCTTAGTAAGCCATATTTACAGGAGAAAATTGTGGAAACACTAACTAAAGTCATAACTAAGGAGTTTTTCAGGTAAATTAGATGCAAAAAGAGGCTAGATAGCCATTTTTGGACATTAGGATTTGATTGGAGCAAGTTTCAGGATCAAAGGAGAACTTCTAGATATGATTTCTAAAAAGTGAATCTTATGGGTGCCATGGTCTGCTAGAGTCTTGATTCAATTTAAGGAGGAATAGGAAGACGGAGGTGACCTTGCAGGGGCCTTCCAGCCTCCATGTGTTTTCTGCATCATCCATTACAACAATATTGTAGATTTATTTATTCTTTTCTCTATATGTGTTCAGAGAAAGAGACTGTTTAATTACTTAAAGTGGATTGTAGTATTGTTTATGCAAAATAATGTTTTCTTGAAGGGGAAACTAGCCACTCTTTTTGTCAGCAAACTTATGTACTCTTTATTACTGAAGAATTTTGAGCAGAATGAGAAGGGGTCATGCCTTTATAGCTGATCCAAGTATATGTAGTCCAAGAGGGGTGAACTCCATTAACAATGGTTGGTGTATTATTGTTGGATGCATGTTTCCATTCAATGTTTTTGTTTCATGTTTTAAGTTGTATTCATGAAACTAAGTTAATTAAACACACATATTATTCATGAATTTACTTGTTATTTTGGAGTACAAACCTCAAGCACATTTTTATATTCTAAATGGGGAATTATCATAACATTACTAATATTCTCCATTTCAGATCAAGTTGGTATCAAAGCTTAAGTTTTCTTTGTGCAAGGAGGAATTGATTGTAGTTTGCAAGTGAACGTTTTTTTAAGCTCAAGTAAGAAGAAGGTTTTGGAAAGGAGAACAAGATTGTTACAATATCTCTCACCAATTTCCACGTCAAATTGTAGTAGAAGCTTCAAGCAAAGAATGTCCCAAGGAGCAGAGCCTACTAGAATGTCATAGGATCTGAAGGCTTTTAGAAAGACTTTCTTAGACATGGAAAAAATGGTTAAAGTCCTCTATGAATAGAGGAATACCAATATGCAAGTTGAAAAATCTAGACCTCCAAGAAGAGAATGTTCTCCAAAGGAAGAGGGTAACATGAATGGTGATAAACCACCATCTTCTCCACAATATTCATGGTTTTCTACAACTCTGATGAAAGATGCTAGTGTAGAAAGTCCTTCATAGAAGATAGATGGACAAGTTTGTACCTTCTTCTGCATGATGTGGAAGATGAGGTTCTATTAGCATCCAAATTCAAGGAGCTGAAAGAAGAGAGCCAAAGAGTCCAAGAGGACACATCTATAATTAAAAGGGAGTTTGAAAATGTCTTCGTAGGTCAATGAAAAGATCAGGAAAAATGTAAGAATTTACATGCTTCTTGCTTATGTGAAAGCATTGACATAAATTCATTGGCATTATTTTCATAACATAGTAAAGGTATTAGATCCAAGAGCTTGATGAAGATGGGTTACAAGGGAGGATGCCTTGGGGTAAACTAGCAAGGCATTAAAAATCCAATTGAGGCCAAGTAGAGGCGTAAATATGAAGGCTTAGGCTATATAGAAAAAGAAGAATGGTCTTATAGCAACAACACATGGATATCATGTTTCTTTTACCATATGAAAGGATATGAGGAGACAAGATTTTGGGAGTTTCATCCAGAATTGGTTCCCCTTTGTTTCCTCAAATGTAAGGAGGACTCAAAGTGAAAAGCATCTCCAAAGATAGATGAATATGTTGAAGAAGAAGGGAAGCTAAATTCTTCTTACCACGCAAGCAGCATAAGACAAAGAATAGCAAACAAAGGTATATCCATTCTAGTAATTTGATTGTTGTTCATAATGGAAAACAACATGCAAAATTGAATAACATGTTAAGGAATGTGTTTCGATGTGCATTTTTCCTTTCAACTAACCATTTTGTAGATAAGTGAAATAAAAGGAAAGTAGTCATAAAGAAAATGTTTATATCTACCCGAATTGAGACCGAAAAGAAAAAATACCATTCGAGATTAAAGGCAAGTGAGCCAAGAGGAGCTCAAAATAACTTTTGTAGTCACTGCAATATCAGCAGAAATTGGGTAAAGAAGTGTTGGAAATTGTTTCCACAACTTCATCCTAGTAAGGTAAAGCAAATGATGCAAGAATCGGAAGAGGAAGAAACAAAAGAAAAAGCGGTCCATGATGCAACCATCCCTAAAGCAACTTAAAAACAAGAGAAAGTTCGAATAGTCTGTTCATGTACCTAGTTGGGTAAGAAATGTGTGAACTATTTGTCTAACTAAAGTTTGTAATTTTTTGTTTACACTAGTTGCATATCCCCATAGTTGGGTAACTTATAAAAGAGATGTTCATAAATAAATCACTTATATGCAACAATGTTTTCTTTATGAATTACTATGCTAGTTTCGCTTGTTGATAGTCAATTTCAATGAAAAATTTGGAAGTTAAGTTTATTCCAGTTTGTAAAATGATTTTTCAAACCCCTGATTTTAAAATTGTTGTATGAGTAGTTTCAACACGTTTAGTATGTTCCAAATGTGTTTAGCACTCATGTTATACAAGTATTCACTATGTGAGGCTTGTTTTGGTTCATTTAGCAGAGTCCTTTAGGATCTTATCCTCGATAAGGATTTTACAAATGAGCACCCTAGAATTCTTCCTCGAAAGGATGTTGTTGTGGATGGCCATAGTGATATGGATAAGCTGAGAAGAACATCCTTTTGACCAGAAGCCCAACATGATTTTGATGAACAAAATGTTGAATGCATGGACAGACTAACCGCAAGCATGGGTGAAGTGTCCAAGGGTTGTCCGTTGTTGAAAGAATGGAATATGGAAGTCTACAAATAGCACGGTCTTCAAAGTAGACAGAAAATGAGTGGAGGCTAGTGCATCTTACAAGTTGGCTCCATCTTGTATAGCAAGAATATGTGCATGAACTGGTAGCACAATAATTTAGCCATCGTGTAGGAAATGTTGAAATAAGTTAGGAACTCTTTCTCTTGTTGCAATCAGAGTCACATTTTGATGAAAAAATATCATGTAGACCTCAAAAGACACGATTGTCATCTTTTCAAAAGATATCACAAGATTTTGACAATGACCATTAATGGTTGTAGGGGAGTGTTTCACTTGGCATGTCCAAATATCATTGATAAAGTTGATGATGTAAAGGTAGCGCTGGTCGATCCAACAGTTGAAGGCACTTTGAACATGTTGAAGGCATCAACTACAGAAAAGGTGAAATGTGTAGTGGTAACATCATTCTAAACCCAAGTCAAGTAGATTTGTTGAGTTATGAGAGTCTACAGTAAGAACCTTAATTAAAGTTTTTTAGTGCTTTATGGTACTTAGAGTACCAACACCATTATTTGTACATGATATTATGATGGCGTCAAACAATAAAACATAAACTATTTTAAATGGCCATCAAGGGGATTTATAGGCACTTCGAGGTGATGACAGAGTGAGAGGCATTATCCCTAAGTTTTTGTAATGGGTTTTGCAATCATCATTATATAATTGATTTGAAAGAATAAATTTTCCCAAACCATCTTGGCAATTTCATGTAAACTTGTCCGAAGAGTATTTTATAAAATCTTGGAAAGTAAATTGCTTCATTGTAAACTCGATAATGTCAGATATAGATGCAATTGATGACTTCATTATTCAAACTCTGAAGAAAAAAGGTGAAGGAGAGAAAGAATATGATTCAAATACATTTCATAGATTTGATTGATGATTTGAAACTTTTGGAGACCAAAAGTTTGTCAGTAGGGAAGAGTAATCAGGAGCTAAAAATTAGCCAAAAAAATCAAAGTGTCAAAATCTTGATAGCCTTAACTTCATATCAAAGAGCTCGTCATTATGAATTCAAGAATTAGAGCAAGAAAAAGTTTAGGATTGACTTGGACACATGATAGGATTGGATGACATGGGAAAGGTCCCAGTGAATGGGGAAGTGCCAAGTTGTAGGTTGTCATTGGGTCCCACATATCTCATATCAGAAGAGTTAAGGTAATCGGAACCCGGAGGAGTGAGAGTTACGATGCGATATATCACAATCATAGATCAGCGAAGGGTTAGTGTTACAGAATCGGCCCCCGATAGAGCTTAAGTGAGATGCAATATATTGCATATCACAATCGAAGCCATGACATGTGTTTACAAATAGGTCCCAACTGTAAACATCGATTGCGATTTATGATAGGGCGCCGAATGTGATACTGTTATATGTTGTGGTTTATAACTTGTCGGGTCTGCCAAATCACCAGATCGCATATCTCAATGCGTAAAGTCCCACATACAAAAGACCCTAGGTTATCTGTTGATTGTGATGAGTAATAAGTCTTGGATGTTATACGACTATAGGTTCTATTTAATATTCCGACAGGTTCGCCAATATCATAATCACACAAATCACCAACTTTTGTTCACAGACCTTAAGACGATAAGTTTTCCATCGATTGTGAGTTGCGACACAGCTGTGAAACTGTCAACTTTTCTTCTGAAATGACCACTTTGCATGCGAGCACTGATCTTTAACTAATAAATAGGCTTTGAAGTTTGCGGGGCAACTGATTTCAGCAAAACTGCCATATTTAACTCCAAATAACTAATGTAGCTTTATTTCATCTTTTCTCTAGATTTGTTTGGAGAAAGAGACACGTTTAAGTAGTTCTAGTGGATTGTAGTATTTCTTATGCTCTTGGAAGTTGGATTATTGGGTCTTGATTTGAGATTCCTTAGTTTGTTGATTTTTCATGACTAACTATAGGTTGTCACATGCTATGAGATTTCTTTTCCGATAATGTTTCCTTGAAGGGGAAATTAACCGCTCTTTTTTCAGCACACTTATGTACTCTTTATTACTGAATAATTTTGAGCATAATGAGAATGGGTCATGCCTTTAGAGCTGATCCAAGGAGATGTAGCCAAGGAGGGGTGAACTCCTTTAACAATGGCTAGTGTCTTACTGTTGGATGCATGTTTCCATTCAATTTTTTTGTTTCATGTTTCAAGTTTTCTTCATGAAACTAACTTAAGTAAAACACACATAAAATTCATTTTTTTACTTGCTATTTTTGACTACAAACCTCAAGCACATTTTTATATTCTGAATGGGGAATTCGTACAACATTACTAGTCTGCTCCATTTCAGATAACATGGTTACTTCTCGACTCTTCAAATTTGGCTCTTCTTGGGAAATTTATTGTGGGTAATCTTCTTCCAATTTGCTTGTAAGAAAATCCCTTTGAAAATCTACAACAATCTTGTCCTCCCTAGAAGAAGAAACTATCTTTGTTTGTTAAGAATAATTTTCTTCTTGTGGCTATCTTTGACATATTCTCATACTTTGTTCCCAATCTGAAAGATGTAAGTCATCAAATGAAGCATCTTTTTCAACCCCATTGTCAACTTCCTCTTTCTGTGCAGCTTCCCATGACTGAGATTATTGTGGTTCTGCAACACCCAATTCCCCATCTAAGTCATAGAAATCATATAAAGGAGAACCATCAAATTCAATAAAATAAGATCTCTAAGGCTTTGTTTATAGCTTAAGGATGTACCCTTCTTCCTTTTCTTGATTACTAGGCAATGCTTATTGATGCAAGTTCATGTTTCCTTGGCGTTGAGGTCCAAAAATATCTTCTACAACATCATTAGTCTTGGAAATATTTTGAACATTAAAATGTTGAAAACAATCTTCAAATAGAGGACCTGGTGGATATTATATTTCACAAAAATCATTACATGCTATGTGAAATCTATTCAAAGAATAAATTTTGACATGAGTTAGTGTTTTGTACCAAAGTATCGCTTCTTTATCTAAAGAATACATGAACAACTAAATATTCACCTCTTCATGAAGAATACCATACTGCTCCATTCATTCGTAAAAGTCCTTAAGGTGTTGGTTTGGGCTTCCACTTGTGCTTCCATTGAATCTAGGAAAATAGGCATACCATTCTTGAAAGGGAGGAACATGATCACAGTAACCAACAATGAAAGAAAAATCTAATGGGGAAAATTCGCTGACCAAGAATGTAGGAAGAGTCATTTTGAAAACCCCTTAAGGCGGGAGAGCTCAAGCTACACTTCAGTTGCTCACCAAACAAAGGAATGCACAATTTTCTACCCATGTAAATATATTTTGATTCATTCCCTGGAAATTGTGCCAGAATATTTTTCCACTCATAGATACAACCTTAGGATTGAGGACAAGGGTCAGTTCCTAGGGCATCTTAAAGTGTCTCAAGGATATATTTGTTCCAGCTAATAATTAGATATAAACTTATGAAAATTGGTCCAATTATCCTACTCAGAGGTAGATTCAATATACACATAAATAGTATATCATTCCCAAGAGTAAATGTTCAGATATGGTGGCCTACACATAGAGAATGTAGCTTGATTGGTCATTGTAATAAAGGTGGAAATAAGTAATATAAGGAAGAAACCTAATGCAGAGTGTTGGACAAACACATAATCCTATGCAATAATTCACAGTAGCATCATGAAAAGATAACGGAAATGAGGTGCATAAATTATGAAGTGTGTTTTAAGGCATCCAAATCAATATCTCACATGCACTATGTGTTATATCATAGCATAAGTAAATATGTAATATCATAGTTACAGTATGCTATAACATAACATAGGTAAATATGTGACTTAAGAGTAAGTCCAACAACAATAATTATGCACATGCTCAAGAGGAAAAATACACATGAAATGGCACACAGAAGTAGAAAACATACTACATATCACAATGATTGGAATCCCCGAAAAATTCTTCATTATTCTTCACGAATGAAATACATCTAGCAGGCTCAAATGTGTGAAATTTCCAAAACAATTACAGCCTCAAGAATAGGAAAATTGAACCCTTCTAATGAGCTTTTCATCCCTTTTAATAGGAAGAGAGTGCAAGGAAACAATTATAAAAATATATTGAATGTTAGGGATGTCTGCACTATCTAACTGTATGAGCATGTGAATGGCCTAACTATTCTATTGATTACGTAAAATATTTTTACTCTTTCTTGAAATGAAATATTTACAAAACATGGAAAACATGAGGTGTCATAATTGACACATCAAAATATCTCCATTGCCAATTCCTATGATTTCCTAAGGTGGACTTGGGCTCCATTATCTAGGTTCATTGTGGGGTTATGATCTGGCCACGCCTCTTCCATTGTATTCCTTCGATGGTTACTTGCTAATTCACCTACCATTTTCTCCCTCTAACTACTTAAATTCCCCCTTTTTTGAGTTGGCCCTTCTTTTATGGCATTACCTTTCAGCCATCTGGATTAAAATCCCTAGTGGGAAGACGTTATTTGGTGTGGTGGTGTTTGAGGTGATATGCACTAGCTGATAGCTGAATAGGGTTGAGTGTGAAAGAAGCCACTAAGGAATACCACTGAAAAACAAACAAATTTGAAACTCAACAACTAGTTTGTGACATATTTATAGGTTGGAAATAATATAGAGTGATATTGTGAAGAGAAGTTTGGGAATTACATGTGGAGCCACCTGGTTGCATAGTAAGTGGATAGGGGAGGCCCTCAAACCTGCAAAAATCATGCTCACTTGTTGTCGTCACTATTGTGTTGGGGCATTGGTGGCAGGTGTGGTCCCCCTTATTTAGAGAGCGGAATGAACAAGGTTGTGAGTAGGACTTGACCCCCATAGATTCAATATTGGTCATTTATCAGCCATAATTGAAAGTTGGCATTAACCATTCTAGGGCCTAGTGTTGGTTTATCGACCATGCTAGTTAGCCCACTGAAATCCTTTCCATGACTATGCGACCTTTGAACTAATGATGAATTTCTCACTATTTTCTCGTATGTTAGTTTTTTCCATTCAATGTGGAGGTGGTTCCCCTTCCTTTTGTATTTTTCCTAAGTCGTCTTCATTACCTATTTAGGATAAGCTGCGAAGGTGTTACTGTCGGGTGGACCCCGCCCACTTAGTTTCATCTCGACACTTCACTTATGTGCCCTATATGTTTCCTCTTATGTGTCACTACCTGGTGGACCCCACTTGCTCACTTACATCCTGTCACTTTTTCTTTTGCGCCACATATGGGGCCTCCAAGTTGCACCCACTGGGGAACCATCCCAGGGATGATGACATCTCGGTCTTCCACTCTCGACGCTTAAATTCATGCACTGATAAGATGTTGTGAGGGTAACTAAATTGGGTAGACCCCAGCGACTCCTTTATGTCGTGACACTCAAATTTATTTCAATCTTAATGTTCTTCGAGGGCCAATGGACCGGGTGGATTCCACCTATGGCCAATAGAATTGTTTTACATTGCTAACATGTCAGCCATGTCTTCCTGGACCTTTGCATAGAGGTTCCATGAGCCTTGCTGGCGCGTTTCACACTAAAGCTAGCTTTTGATATCTGGCAAAGGCTTACCGAAATACCTTTTAGCTTGGCAATGCTTTGACATGTGATCACCAAGTTTGATTGGCTCTATCTCATGATCTAGGAGGCCATTTTCAAACTTATGCATACCATTGGAAATACCTTATAAATCAATTTTTGGCTCAGTGAGTCCAATGTGGTCTTTGATCTCTTCTTCTTCCTAGAAATGGATTTATCTTTCTTTCTTTGCACTATTCCTCCTAACATCCAATTCAAATTCCCCCTTGAATATGCCTTGACCTTGCTTTTATTTTTAATACCATTTTTTTCTGGAGTTTCCTATTCCTCCATACATATAAAATGAAATCCCCTCTACTATATGAAATAATAAAAGGGAGGATGAGGAGCATACAAGAAGGAGAGAGAGGTAGGAAAAATGGAGGGGGAAGAGATGGGGAGAGAGAGGAGGGAGGGAGAGAGATAGTGATAGAGATAGAGAGAGAGGGAGAGAAAAAACGGAACGGGGAGAGATGGGGAGAGAGAGGAGGGAGGGAGGGAGATAACGAGAGAGAGAGAGAGAGAGAGAGAGAGAGAGAGAACAATTAAGAGAGAGAGGAGGGGATAGAGATAATAAGAGAGGGAGGGAGGTAGGGAAAGAGACATGGACTTAGAGGTGTAGATTGTAATATATTTATAAGGTGGAGAGAGAGAGAGAGAGAGTGATGTGGTGGAGAGACAAAGGGAGGTTGGAGAGAAAGAGAGATAGAGGAAGGGAGAGCAAGAGAGGACTTGAGAGAGAAGTAGAAAAGGATGGAGAGAGAGATGGAGTTGGAGTGGGAGAGATGGGAGGGAAGAATACAGACATGGAGAGAGAGAGAGGGAGTTAGAAGGGAAATATGGAGAGAGAGTGAGGGTAAGAGGAAAGCAGGAGGGGGAGAGAGAGAGAGCATGTTTTAGGGGTGAGATAGAGAGATAAAGAAGGAGAGAGAGAGGGAGATATATATTTAGATGTAGGAATGAGAGAGTGAAGAAGAGAGAGAAAAAGGGAGGGAGAGAGGGAGGGAGGGGGGGAGAGATAAATATGGAGAGAGAGAGAGCAAGTGCATTTTGAGGGGTGACATAGAGAGGCGGAAAAGGAAATATGGAGGGTGATATAGATATAGATCATAGTGGAGAGAGAGGGAAGGAGAAAGAGAAACATGGAGACAAATAAAAATATTATATATTATTATATAATATTGAACATTACTAACTATAGAGGAAGAGGAAGTAATGATTTACAAGACGTAAAAGAACTTGCAATTAGAAAGCCACAAATATTTTGGTTTTTCATTGAAATAGATTTTCTTTTTTTTTGTAGATGTTAATTTCTAATCCTATTTCATTACTTGCACTAGATGCATTGATTTTAGTGTAGATGTTGAATTTTAATCCT
Source organism: Pinus taeda (assembly GCA_000404065.3). Lineage (NCBI taxonomy): Eukaryota > Viridiplantae > Streptophyta > Pinopsida > Pinales > Pinaceae > Pinus > Pinus taeda. The sequence goes on from APFE031670617.1 coordinate 55,606, forward strand.
ATTATATTTCTTGCACTAAATGCATTGATTGCAATGTAGATGTTCATTTCTAGTTTGATGTAACTAGATATATGTTGCACATTAATTTCAAAGTAAATAGATGAATAGTGTGCATTGATTTTAGTGTTAGAACAAAAAATTTATAGGTGTCATGAATTGATTTCAATGTTACAATAACTCAACGATATATAAAATACTTGAATTTAATCTTAAATAAAATGTCCACCTACCTGAAATGTTTTCTTCTTGAAACTATATACTATCTATAATTGATTATGATCTTATTATTCTCATTTTTAATCATTCAACAATTTTAGGCACTTTGCATTCAAAAACCATAATAGAAAACAACTACCATTGAAAATTACTTGGGGTTTAATGCTCCATAAGTCATAATAATTGACTTTGGAGAAACCTACTATTAATATTGGACAAGAAGAGTGAAAATGTATGACATTTACTACAATAACTCAAGTTAAATATTTGAATATTGTACGATTTCAACTACCATTTTCATATGATCCATATAAAATATGGAAAAAATAACAAGAATGAGAATAGGAATAGTAAAAGAAATAGTTTAATATTGATAAAAATTAAGGCTATTTGCAACTAACTATATTCTTAGTATTCACATTTTCTATTATTTAAAATTTTCAAATTATCACTTTGCATTAAAAAAATTATTTCATCATTTTTCGTCATTCAAGTGGTTAGTGGTCGCTATCATGTCAACAACTGAGGTAATTAAGAAAATTTAATATTAAAATTACCATATTAATCTTAGACATATTTAGCATATTTAAAATGATTAGGATAATTAGATGTTCAATAAATTTTCCATGGTCACACACAACTGAAACCAACCTACGTTTGTCTTTATCCTAGATCTATCAATCACCAAGAGGGATCAAATCTTTCAAAGTGTAAACCTTTCATCAAGTTTCACACTTAAAAACAAGGTTTTCACCTTCAATGATTTGATCCCTCCTGACACTTGATAAATTCGGTGTTAAGATGGATCTAGGTTAGTTTTATAATTGTTCTTTATTTTTTGGTAGTAATTATATTTGTTTTTTTTATTTATGAGATATAAACCAATTGGTTTTATGGGGTTTATTCTTTATTAAGTATTAGGTTTAAGTCTTATGAATAGGGATTGAGGATAGAAATTCAAATTTGATTGGGCCTCATAAAGTACTAATGAAAACATCCCATAATTGGAAAAATTATTTTTCCATTTAACATTGGAAATAAACCTAGCTTAAACTTAGCCTACTTAAAGAAAAAAAAAAACTTCTCTACACTAAAAGATAAATATTGATATAATTGTGTGGGTTGATTTATCATAATATTCTATTACTAATAACATTTCTTTTCATGTTAGAATCAGGAAAAATGGAGCGAGGTGCATCGTTCCCTAAAACCGCCGCCACCACTGTGCCCTCGGCCTCTGTTCGGCCTCGGCTCTCTGCCGCGGAAGGGGCAAATCCTCTCCAGATCTGGCGGGCGGAGTCTTCCTCCTCTCTTCTGAAACGGCTTTTGTGCAGGATCCCGGAGCCGGTGATGATCCCAGACATCGAAGCTGACGCCGCCGCCGCTGTTTCCTCCCCGTCCACGCCCGCAGCTTGGCACCTGAGCGATCTTGCGATTGACAGAAGGGATCGATACAAAATCTTGAGGAGAAGCGTTAATGTGTCGAGGCTCCAAGCGGAGGATGAGCTGAAGGAAGAGGTGCTTCTCCAGGCGTTAAGCTCAGGCACGTTTAGCCAGGGCTGTGCTGGTCCCTCCACTGCTAAGGGGCCTCTCTTCGGTTCAGAATCCCTTCCCTTTGCAGCGATCCTGAGCAGGAGCTTCAAACGCATTAAGCAAAAGATTCCTGCTCTCCCGCTGCCTCCTTGGCGTAAGGAGCTGGGAATCTCAAAAGACTCTGGCCCCGTGCTGCAACAGAACTCTTCTGAAATTTCCTCTGCCCCTTTTCAGGTTCAAATTGCACAGGTTTTTGGCAAGACCGTTATGCAATGGGTCAACCCCACAGATCTGGTGCAGAACCTCAAAGAAAATTTGGAGTACAGACTAGGGATTCCCTCAGCCCTACAGAGGCTTATTTTCCAAGGTAAACAGCTCGATGATCTGCTCCCTCTCTCTTTTTACAGCATACAAAACAACAGCTCTTTAGTGTTTTCCTTTCGCTTGAGAGGTGGAGCTGCAGGTCAATCTTCTTCTGCTCCTCCATTCTCCTACAAAGCTGCAGTACGCTCTGAGATACCAGCATCTCCTGAACCTCCCAAACCCAAGCCTTTTTTGGTTGACAAGTTGGACGAGGTTCCCTCTATTGAGATCTCCTTCTCTGATCTTGCAGACAGCATCCAAAAATTTGCTGAAAGGGCCATCATATGCAGATTCAATTGGCTCTGGCCATGCTCCAAGGATCTGTATGACTGGATCAAAGAAAACTGGACTCATCGTTGCAATGTTTATTTCTGTGCAAAGGGATACTTCATAGTGCTGTTCAATCAATCCGAACACTACGAGATGGCCTTAGAAGACGGCCCTTGGTTCATGGGTTCAGCAGGCCTCTTCCTAACCCCATGGTTCCCAGACTTCGACCCAGCTACAGCAGTCATCACCAAAGCCCCTGTCTGGATCAGACTACCTAATCTCCCAATACACCTATGGCGCACAGAAGTATACAGGCAAATAGGCAACACCTTGGGCCGCTTCTTAATGGGCGACTATGAGAAAGAACAGCAAGGGCTCTACACATATGCTAGAGTATGTGTAGAACTAGATTTAAGCAAGGGACTGCCAGAGCAAATCAATCTTAAGATCAATGACTCTATTTGGACCCAGTTTCTAGACTACGAAAACACTGCCTTCCGATGCTGCCATTGTCACCTAACAGGGCACCTGCAGATCTCCTGCCCTTCGCTGGCAGCAAATATGAAAAAGGGCTTCTTCGCAAAATCCAAATCCAAACGATGGACTCCCTGCCCTCCGCCGCCAGCCGGAAGCTCTTGCTCCCCTAGTTCGGAGGATGAGGAAAGCGATACAGATCAGGACCAGGCGCCTCAGCTGATGGATCCGCCTACGGATTCGAAGGGGCACGCTCGTGTTTCAGCACCCTCCCAGAAACGCGTCCATGAAACTTCCTCCTCTGATTCAGAAAAGGAGTGCCCGAAGATCGAGACTTCCAGCCTTCAAGTTGTTCTAGCTCATTCTTCCCAGGATGGCTGGATGAAAGTCAATAAAAAGAAAGGGAAAAAAATATGTGTTGTAGCTTCTACCCCTGTGGGGTAAAAGCCTGTTAGTCTGTTTTTGCTTTCGAGTTATTTGTTGATTACTGTGAGTTGGCTTCTTCCTTCCGGGACCGAGGTTGATGGATCCATCATTTCCGGTCTGACAGTCTCATGCTTCTCATGTTTGTACTATATTTTTCTTTTACTTAATAGATTTAGTCTTTATCGAGCAAAAAAAAAAAGATAAATATTGATTAACATCTCCATAATATATACACGATGAAATAATAATATTTTCTTATAGTAAAGTGATAAATAAAGTTTTCAGACCATATCCATATAAAAAATTGTAACATTATAAATAAAATTTTCAAGATATAACCCAAAAGAGGGAAATTAATAACAAAATTATATAATTAATAAAAAGCTAAAAGTTTGAATTTTCTAGTTGACTCATTGGCTCACATGTTATTGAATCATTAAGTCATCTCACGTTTTTCCAAACACCAAGTTGTCACTTCATCATACTACTGCAACAATCTATTGTGGGATTAATATTGTGAGAGATTCAATTTTTCAAATCTATACATGTTGACAAAGGAGGCCATTCATCACCATCTAATGCTTCTAAACACTTTTTTATCATTTTTAGATATTTCAGGGAGAGCAACATTAATAGGTAGAGTTGTGTGAATATATTCAATTTCTTGTTATATACCTTGCACTCACCGTATATGAAAATAAATTATCTCGCGAATATATAAACAAGTTCTACATAGTAGCTACTCTTATCGCTTAGCTTAAACGTAGCTAAATCATAGTAAAAATACTAAATTTAAATTAGTGTTAAGGTTTATAATTTAATCTATTTGAATTTTACTAATTGATAAACTCCTCATTTGCGCAATGAAAATGCAAGGCCCTAATTTCAATGGTTATGCAAACATAGATTTTAAAAACTATAATATGTTATGCCTGTATTTACATTTGAACTACATTAGTCGTTAAAATCAAGGTTGTTTGTACAAGTCAAGAATTATATATTTTATTTCCTAAGATTTGAACTAAAATATTCAATAAAAGAATAATAATAACATTGATTTATTATTTAGTTTATAAAAATGCATATGTTTTATTTTATTAAAATTTGAATTTAGATTTTAACCCAAAAAAGTGATTTTTATGTATATATTTTTTTAATTAAAATTAAAATTAAACATTCAATTAATTTTTTTAATATAATTATTATTGTATAAAAATTATTGATATGACAAGAATGGAATACATTGCATTAATAAAAATTAATAATTGAAAAATCACAAATTACGAGGTTTTTTTAATAAGATCAAATTATTTGTCAATAATAACATAAATAAATACTAATATTTTTTATTATAAAAAATAATTTTTTTATATAGTTCAACTTTATTAAATCAAAAGATATGAAATAAGTTGACTCAACCGATTAAGGTCAGCTCAATTACCTATTGCAATATCTTGTGGGGTAGCGGGATAATAATATTGTCCAAGAAGATTGTGAAAAATACATACACTCCAAACAAAACCAACTTTCTTGTCCCTCCATCCAAACAAAGAGGGGTTCTATAGATAAATTCATTACACAATAGGATAAAGAGTAGAATCAAATTTCAAAATAATGCCAAACAATGAGCACTTAGATTTGTAAAACTAGTAAGGAAATATAGGGATGGAAGTATGGAATTGGAGAAGCTATAAATTTAGAGTGACACATTAGAAATTAGAATAGTGAGACACTAGTACAACTATCAGAATATTTGATTCCTCTGTGAGAAAAATTCCAGCGATTTCGATGTCGAAGTACTTGAAAATTTTATATATTTGAATATTCTGAAGAAAATATTATGTCACTTTTATTCAAGTTAAAAGTAAATCTTTTGAATTTAGGATATCATTATTATAATGTTGGAAAATGAAACATTAGGCATTGGAAGTTACCTAGTAAAAATTATTAAAATAATATGCATTCATAAACTTATAAAAATAATCTCTATTTTTGTAGTTTACTACATATTCTTCTTATTTCTTTGGTATTCTAATTGCCTTTTAATCTATTAACTATTAATAATACACTACATAAATTTTATAAGTTTGTTAAAAACACTTATATTGTTGATTAAGGAATTTGAATTCATATGAGTTTTAAATTCAATTTTCCTCAACTATTTACCATTATAGTAAAATATATAACAATAAAATTAATTTGAGGAGTTAGATCACTTAATTGAACCATTTTCTCTATGCATAATTCTAATGGGGAGGCCAATATAGGTCACAGACTCAAATTGGATTGAATATTTTGAGGTTACAACCTACTATTGAGAAAGAGGGGGGCTCCCACGAGATCTTCTTTGGAAAGTTTACATTAATAAATTAAATTCACACTATATGATGTCACATGATATTTTTAAATATTTTAAAGTGACCCCACCTATTTTTGTTGCATTTAACAAAGTTAAGAACTCTATAAAATCCATAGCAAAGGTATAAGCTTAAAATTGTTCTACTACTAGTAATAATTAATTGAAAGGTGAAATTCCTATGTAGTAGGAAAGGCTAAGTTTTCTGAACATATTCAATTTGTCTTGTGAATGGAATCCATAACAAAGATACAAGTTTAAAGGTGTTCTACTATTAGCAATACTTTTTATTTTTCTGTGTTGAATTGTATTATCTTCAAAAATGGGAGTTACATGATAGTAGTGAAAGTCTTAGGGTGGTCTCTCATAGGGGAGACCCAACCAAAGCCAAAAAATGAACTCTTCATAGAAAGGTACAAGATAAATTAATAGAGTGGCCCAAAATTGTATAATAGAGAGTAGCAGGCCTAACTGGCTGAAAATAAATAGTAGGAACAAAAAACTAGTATTATGAGACCATGACATACAATCAAGCCAATGGGCCTAAATCCAGAGCACCATCCTGGATTGAATATTTTTTGTCTCCATTGTGCCCATCGTTGAGGGACTTATTTTGAAATGTTTCTCTATGTACTACATTCATCAATCTAGGTCCTTCATATGCTAGTGTAGATGACCAAGGCAGTGGAGAATGTTTTCTTGATGCTCATGTTATTCCAAGAGAACTTTTTCCAGTAGGAAATTCTTCTACCAATTGATATAAGGATTAATGCACCGGTGCTTATGATTGGAGTACCCTCAAGGATCTTCCTAGGATCATTGACAGATAGATCAGATTAGCTTTAGCTGAAATAAAGAGACATCTACATATCCATATCAACAAAATGATGATCAAAGTAGGAGGGAAGAGATTACCTGAGATCTTGATGCAGTGTCGCCAGAGAACGCAATGTAGCGGAGTGGAAGACCTCTCTGCTAGCTCGTAGATCAACACCTACATATAGACAAGACAAGAAGTAATAATACAACATACAACCTTCATAATCAAAGCAATGTTACATAAGGATATTGAACAACATGCATCTAATCTACTCATAAACTATGGAATTGCATCAACATGTAACTAAATCACAACATCAACACAATAGAGTACACAGAACAAATTAAGGTCTATATTAATAATATGAAAGAATTATTACAACCGTCTGGTGAATGAAGCTTCCCTTACTCCATCTCATCTCTCTCTCTCCCTTCTTAACCTCTTCGTAAACTAATATGTCTCATATAAAGTTTTGACAACAAATAGGAAATCAGTCAAACCTTTCGACCTCTTTCACAATGCTAGAAGCCTCAAATATATCTAATTGGAGCCTAATCCTTGCCAACTCTCTCATGAGTTCCCTTTGGCAAAAGTTATCATGTTTCCTTTCTTTATTTCTCTTTCCCTTTCTATTAGACTCTGTTAGGAATATCCTCAAACAGGTTGAAGATGGATGTTTCCTGCTTTTCAGGCTAACATATGAGTAAAAAGTGGGATATTATTCAATCAATCCGCTACTTTGACCTACTAAAACTCACCAAAGTTGATTAACGATGCCCCCTGGGGAACCACAAAGAGTTACCCTAGGGACTAATGCCCTTGGTTCATGCCTGGGGAGTGTTATAACTCTTCTTGCTAGTTCCTAGGGAGCATTACCCTAGCAAACCACATTGTTAACTTGTTCAATCTTTTAGTCGAACTGTTTTTCTCTTCTGAGCTCATGAGGAGGTCATTTTCCTATATAACAGATGGCCCCTAAAGTGTGAGATCGGAGATGAAGACGATGGCTGAAATACTTTAGAATTGTTGTGTTGGAAAAAAGAGAGAGAGGATTAGAGCTTCGGGACTACGAGAAACCTTATACAACCACATATAGTAAGACCTAAAATCATGTCCTAAGTTAGGCATTCTCATGCTCACTAGCTATGTCAGAGTGATTTGTCAACAAAGGGGTATGACGATCATGTCCACCGATAAGTACAATGTGGAACTTCTGTCATAATAGGACCATCATGAGGAGCTATCTCCGAAAAATAATATACATAGCCTGGGAGAGTTAACATGGCTAAGTGTTTTAAGCCTCTACCCAGGGTCTTGATCATCGCTTCATCTTAAGAACATATTTCAACACATGTGAATAAAGGTATTGAGGTTGGACATGAAATCATCTGATTATCAATCAATAATGAAAAATTTTAACAGACGTGAGGATGGCCACCGATAATTATGATGGTCCCCAAGATGCACAATACAATCTAGCGAGAGTGAATATAATGTTGTCATCAAACACTTGTAGAATCAATCAACTGGGAGCCAATAATGAAAACCTGCAGTAAAACATAAGGTAACGTGAAACTAATGAATTCATGCTCCAAGGCACTAATATGTCTCTAGATTCTCTTCCTAGATAGAGTGTTGAAGTCGTTGGAGGAGACATGTCGAAAGGTAGGCAGTAAATTTTCCTAGATTAGTCAACACAAAATGAGACATGAATGGTTGTTTTTTGAAGATAAATTTTGAGAAATGGGTCAAATCGACAGAGGGTATGATGGAAGTATATGATTGATGATTGATATAGGAAGTAGAGGATAAAGTGATCCTTTAAACAATAAAAGGCATGAAACAAAGGTTTAACGAGGTAGCTCTAGACTCATGAACACCAAAGAGTGTTAGGATACAGGGATGTAGGAACATCAGAGTATATAGGCTAAACTCATATGATGGTAAGGTTCATCTGAGAGGATGACAAAAAGGAGGTTTTGCTAAGCAAGTGTCATGTTCAAGGGAACAAATGCTGCCATAAAATATTTCCAAATATAGATATATAGCAATTGTGCTGTCAATTTTTTCACCATTTGATTCAATTTAACGAGTCTATAAGGGTTAGATTTGTGGTATTTTCATATTTAGAGAGTTTGAAAAGATTGTAAAGAGAAACTCTGCAAGGGGTCACTTTGTCATAGTTGAGTACGACAAATCTTTAATATTATACCCAACATAGTTCCTTTTTTGAAAGTTAGTCTATTAAGTCTAGATAAAGTGATAAACCTATGCTCAATATAATTTTACCTCATTTTGTTATGAGTATGAGGGGACGAAGTAAACTCGATATTCTTCATGAGATTTTGATGAGTCACACGAAGACAAAATCAATAGATCTTCATCAAATTTTATCAAGTCAAACAAATAAAACTCGATATATCTTTTTTAGTTTAATGAGCAAGGAAAAATAGATAAAATAACTTCTCATGCCTTCATCGTAGATTTAACGAGCCCTAAGAAGGGAAAAACTCAGGTATTATTCAATTTAAGAGTGAGAAAAGGTCTGAAAAAAGAAAGCTCTCATACTATCGTTGTAGGAGTTTTACAAGCCCAATGACAATAACTCAGGGATTTTTCAATTCAAGAGTGAGAAAATATACCATAAAAGAAAGAACTCTTAGTGAATCAAACATGGTTGTTTCTACAATTCAGCACTTAAAATTCTTCATGAGAGCACAAGTAATATTGACAGCATATTGAAATGGTGTATCATAAATAAGTTAGGAATGAAAAGGTTTGGAACTATTCATTTTCACCATTTGAGTTATTTGAGAGTGTTCTAGAGTGAAACTAGAATAGATCTTCCCCGAGTAATTATGAGAAATCTAGGTGAAAATTTTACGTGTCGTCCATTCTAGGTAGATGATCTAACCCTTATTTTGCATTCCATTACCTTTTTCAGCTTCATTAGGGATGACATTTTTGTATTTCTGGGAACCCCTACACAATTTTTTGCTACTAACGTTGCCTCCTTAGCTTGGACGAGTGTTAAATGCCCTTCATGATCTGTAGTGGTGTATTATCATGTCCTATGGGCCTCAAGGGGGAGTGTTAGGCTATCTGGGAACATTTCAAAACCCTAATACATGATTTCTTCATGATTTCTCCATCATTTTGACTAATTTTTAGGTGATTTTGTGTAGGTTTTGAGCCATCATTATGAGTGTTTGGAGAGAAAGGGATCAAGAAAGTGAATAAATACAAATGCTAAATTATCTAACATGCATACTCACTTTTTGTATATGTAACTTGATGAAGTATTCAAGGCTTGAATTGATGAAGGGTTAGGAAGAACTTCTGTGATGGAAAATCCAACTGTGGGATGAACTGAAGGTGTGTTCCAGATCAGGGATCGCGAGCACGTAATTGAAATAGATGACATATAATTTCTTATAGGTTTATGGTGCATAGGTGCATCAGTAAAATTTACCGGGGGTAGGATAGATCCATAAACCACCCTCAATTTTGTCTAGAATCACTGCAGACTAGGTAATGGTTTAGCTAGTAACAACATCCCCATTGAGCAAATCAGGACTAGGCCTATGACAGCCATTTTGTGGATGATCATATGCTTGGTGGGGTCCAAGAGTCTGCATGTAGCTACAATAGCTAAATTTTTACTAGCTATTGACTGCTTATAGCATTAGATATTCAACTGGTGTGAGGGAGTTATTGATCAGGTGAAGGAACAACTGACGCCCTATAAGACTCATACCAAAATGGAATTTGGGTATGGTACTCTTATTGTGTCCTTCTTGCTTGAGAGAGTTCCCATGATGAGGCCACATATGAGTTTGGGTAAGGCCAATCCAATGGAGCCAAGGCAAGAGTGATGGGCTTCGATAGCTCCTCGAACGGGAGGGGAACCAATCTGAGACTTCTTTGAAGATGATTTCTTCGAGTGGCTTAGTGGGAATATTCTAATGATTCATCACTCTCACTATGAAGGCATGGACTTTACAGGATATGTAGAGCTGATGTTGCCACCTGGCACTTAGTGGGGCCCAAAAAGCATGAAATGTTTTAGAGAATGTAAAGTAATATTTAACTTTTGAATATTTTTCTAATGTTTTTGATTTTATGGATGAACAAGAACTGACATGAAGTGTTTGCTTGACACAGATGTGGCACCAGTGTGTCCTATGGGCATGCCCCACCAATTGAGGCGGGGAAGTTTCCTACTTTAGGCTAGTGATTGAGGTGGATCTTGGTGTCCACTGGCCTATTCTAGTTGGACCCCCACCATTGTTTCTTTTAGTTTTATATTTTCCTTAATTATAGAATAGTTTACTATGTTTGGTAGTCTTTCAAGTCATGAACTTTAATATCCATTTTGAGGCCCTAAATGATGTTTTTTGGGAAAACAAATAATGGTGAATATAGGAATTTAACTTAGTATTTGTTGTTAACAATTTTAATTCTCAGATATATCTTTCTAACAAGGCACCCTGTGTGTCAAACAAAGATCATGTGCCAAAGTTACAATCTTGGGACTTTGATGTGCTAACTTACCCAAACACGGCCCATAGTTTTGGTGTTTCATCTCATAGGGTTAGGGTTTTGGATGTTTAGGGTTTTCCATTATTTCTGAAAAATAAATAGTCCTTCAAGCCTCATTGTAACATAGTTTAGAGGCATGTATCTACCACATCTCTTCTTAGAGATAAGATACCATCGACTGAGGTAGTCTTATTTCCATTCTGCTTGTAAGCATATTTCAGTCATTGATATTAATGAAATGAAGTATTATTTCTGTTGCATATCTGTATTTATGGTTATATCTGTAATTCTTTGCATTCCTATTTAAATCTGGATCAGTGGTATGAGAGCGGGGTTTGCTCTTTCTTTATTTTTCTTTGCATGTCCCTAACAAGGTTAGGGTGCAATGAATCAGGGCTTGATTTGGTTGAACCTTTGCAACATCACCCTCATAAACCCCGATGACTGCCCATGGGAGAATAAAAGAAAGATGAGGGAGCAAGAGATCCTATCAAAATATTTCTCGAGGAGGCCCTTGAGAAACAAAGGAACGCAATGATGGATAAGTTTTCTCAGATCTTTCAACAGTTGCACACTGGGAGTGCATCCACATCCAATAACCATTCTTGAGGCACCACTCCTTTTAAGGTACAAGTAAACTTTGGCATTCCCATATCTGAGTGCCAAATAGATGCAAACATCATTGATAAATGGTTAAATTTGGTAGAAGGATATTTTTCTATTCATGATTCTTCCATCCGAGAAAATATTACTTTTTCTCTTCTCAATGCCACCACCCACGTCAATGACTGGTGGGATACCTATTGTGAGTATAAGTATGAAATTATGATGTCATAGTTTTCAGCTGCACGCACATGGAATTCGTTTCGGGATGCCATCAAGGAGGAATACTACCTTGTTGGGAGCTATGAGGATAAATACATAAAGTGGACCATGATGTAGAAGTAAAGGGACCAAGATGTGTGACAGTTTACCAATGTTTTTCATACCCTTTCTTAGTCTTTATCAGTCTTGTCATTCACTAGTGATTAAATTATGCTCTTTTAAAGTTTTTGTTAGGGTCCAATGTCAAATTTTTATGTTTTCAAATAGGGTTTGAAGAAAATTTTTGTCACTGGTTAGTTGTATAGATTTATTATTACCCCTTTCAACCTTCATGGTGAATGGGCATCCTCATGGTCAGGTCATTCCTTTTTGAAAGAGTGCCATGGTCATCATGGTCAAATTCATCTCATAAGTCCATGCTGGGTCAACACTATGTCATAGGGCTAATTTCTGGAAAAATTGTGATGTGACCATTGTTGGGACGCGAATACGACCACTTTGTAACACTTATTTCATCCATTTTTACTCTTCTCTATTATATCATTTGTTATAATTTATTATTTAAATCCATTTTATAAATGATTTATGCTCTTATGGATGATTATTATTTATCTTCCTCTATTTCTAATAAATTGATGATTATGTATGATTTTATCTATGATAGTTTTAATAAATTGGTTATAACATTATTTACCATTTTTAGCTTCCAAGGTAATTTCCAGATTGAATATTTGATTTTTAAAAGCGCCAACTCAAAAATTCGGTGGAATAAGGAGTGACAGTTTTGCGGTTGAGATTCTGAGGAAATGGAAAATAATATGGAAAATCCGGAACATGGGTTTTGTCTAGAACGGACCCAATTAATCTTGGTGAAGAAAAGTTTGCCCAAACTCGGCTTGTGTTTAGAGAAACACAGGGTTCTTTGAGCACGATTTTCTCAGATTTGCTGTTGCGGCCGTCCTGCAAATCTCAGTTGCAAAGCCAAATTCGTCTTGCTCTTGTTGAGAGATGGACGGAAATATATCTTCTTGTTGATCAATTGGTTGGAAACAATCCAATTTTATAATAATGATCATATTGTAATTATCACAGTTGTAACCACTCTCTGCTCTCTTTGTATTTAAATCAGAACATAGATCAGAGAGGGGGATGATTTCAGGGATGGAAGATGATGGAGAATTAAGGATCCAGAACTAGAGATTCAAGAATGATTGTGGATTATTCATGATAGGATAGGGATGGTTGCATTTCCATTGTAATCTTCAAAGCTTTTGTTGTTGTGATGATTTCACAATTTGAGGATGAATAAACAAAAGGGTTGTTGTACATTCTTATGATCTGAAGTAGCCCAGCAGCATCCATTGGCTACTAAGGGCCCAACCTCTGGTGGAGTATGCTAATGTTGTATTATATCTTTCCAATTTCCGCCATGTGATGGTTTGATTTAATTCCTATTTCTTTGAATCGTATTTCCTTACAGTGTCATTTTTTTGCAGCGAGCTGTTATAATATTTTATGAAATTGTTTTATTGCACAAGTTGAGAATGAATCGTGTGGTTGTTCTTTTCCATCATAACAGAGATTATTATCCTTCTCAACATTTATTGTTATGCTGCTCATTTCAAATATAAATCTTCGCTGTTCTATTTCAATTATGGTTTCATTCCATTTGTTGTTCTGTTTGATCGATATTCATTACAAATTGTTGTTCAACAAGATTGGTTATTCAATTCCTTTAATTCCAGATTGTTGTCCATTTACTTTGTTGTTCATTTTTGTTGATTAATTGCAAGAGTTTGCTTTTAAAGAGTTTTCCTAGTTTACTTTCAATAGCAGCTTTAGTTCAATTTTGATTTCCTTTTAATTGCTTTAAAGTTGGACTGTCAACTGTAGAGAAAATTGGTTATTGCTTCCTCGTTCCCAGATTGATTGTCTTGTTCTAGTTTGATTTTAATTGCATCAATTTCTAGAGGAATGAGTTATTGATATTGTATCCTTGATTGATGGTTTTTTGAGTGAATGATTTAATTCAGAACATTTCAGTTTCTGGTTGTTCCAATTAGATTTTGTTTCCAGCTTTCATTTACTTTTGGATTTTGAGCATTATACTGCAAAACATTACTCTTGAGTAAATAACCACCTCAAACTGAGTACACTCTTGAAACAAAAAGTCGTCCTTGGGTTGAAAATTATTGTGAGGTAATTAGGAGTTAAAAAGACACCTTTTTATCGCTCCACATTTTTGGCACCATTGCCGGGGAGAGTGTAGACATTTTTAAAGAGTAGTGTGCATCTGATGAGTGCATGTTAGGAAAGAATTGGGTATTAAAAACAGAAGGTAAGAACCTACGTACGAAGCATGTAAAAGCCCTGCTGCCCCGCCCACTTTCCAACAGAATTGTTAAAGAACCTAGGGTAGAAATAGATGTTTGAATTTTTGTGTGAATGACTAGAAAAAATAGAAATTTTGAAAAACAAATCTCATGATTTCCCTCAAGTGGTGATGTAAGCACCACCCATTTTTCTAACTAATTGACGAGAACATAAACACATGAAGAACATCTTCTATTATGGTAAGAAATGGCTCACATTTTTACTTTTGAATTTCCTATCAAAGATCTAGGAGTGACACAAATGCACATAATTCCCCCATCTTTACCAAATTTTCATGGCTTGACAAATGAAGATCCACATACATTTTTGTTTGAGTTTGAAATACTTTTTAGAGGATATGAGTATTACACTAACGATCAAATATTGAAAGTGTTTCCTCTTACTCTAAAAGGAGTAGCTCTCCGATGGTTCATGAGCCTAGGTGGGAATTGCATCCAATCATGGGAGGACATGAAGAACATATTATGAAGAAGTACCAAGACTATTGCAAATCCAATGAAGATATTTTATGTATGATACAAGGGAAAGATGAAAGTTTGGAGGACTATGTAGATCGATTTCAATATAACCTTCAAAAATCAAAGCATAAGCATTTGCAAAAAGAGATCTTAAAAACACTCACTCTTAAAGGAATCAAAGATGAATTTTTAGAACTCTTAAATCTGATAGGAAAAGGTGATGTTTTTCAATTATCATATGATGATGTTTGTGAGTTGTGCATAAGGTATTCAAGAGGAATCTCCAAGGCTAGTAAGAATTCTAGAGATGTTTGTTCTTTCTTTTCCAAATATGCTACAAGAATAGGAGACATAAGAGCTGAAATCAATGTTTTATTTGAAAATTTTAAAGTTGATTTTATTAGCTCTCTGAATGAAAAATTGGATGTTTTGCAAGTTCATAAAAATGAGGAATTTGATGATTTGTTTTTCACTCACGACCGAAAGGAGCATACCATAGATGGTTGTTCTTCCTTATCTAATTTGGAAGTGGAATATCAAAGAGATGAGGAAGCTGAAACAAGGTAAAAACCATGGAGATCATGGCCTACAGGTATGGTTCAAAACACCTCTTCTCCATTCTCTTACTTGCATAATCCATTATGGAATATTCATGTTCTAGGGCAGCCATGTCAATTTCAATATAACCACCAATCCTATATACAAGTTGGACATGGTTCACCTTATGATTGCATTACTACTCTCCCTCATCTTGTAGCACAAACACATTCTGCATATTCTTCACCAGATCTTCCAAAACATCCTGCTTGCATATCAAATTTATCCACTCAACCCAACCAACCACATCATCACAATGCTCCATTCCTTACACATTTTCCTGCTCAACTAATTCCACACCTTCACCACAATAAACCAGTACAACATGCTTACAATGTTGAACTGCCAAATTTACCCACCCTTCCCACCCATTCTATCTCACAATGTGCCATTTAGAGAAACTTACAATGAGATTCAGAATGTTCAAATTCAAAAATTGTAGAAGCTATGGAAGAAAATGAGGTTTCTTATAGTATGTATCAACAAGCTGTTTTAAAAGCTCAAGAACTTCATGATATGATGGCTATGAGAAATCAAGGAAGTAAAGGATATATTGAAGATTGGTTTCACTCCATCATTTGTTTGTAACATCACTCTATGCTTCAACAATTTTTTATACCATTTTTTCAATGGAAGTTGGCTTCTCATACCCTAATATTCATTAATATGCATTTTTCAAATTTTGGTATTTATATACATGAAGCCTTGTTTCGAAAATGGCTCCACTGGAAATACTCATATACGTAGTCATATTCATTTTTTAAATCAAAATAGGTTAGTGTAGAAAATAGAATAAATAAGGGAATAAATAAATGTTTTTTTATTTATTTATGTAAAACTAGTTGTTTTTTGTCGCAACATGTTATGCAAATCAACATTGGTGATAATTTTTTTAATTCATTTGTGTATGTAGATTATTTATAATAGAAATAACAATTCTACAAACACTTATATTCATTTTTATGATCAATATGAAAAAATGCTTGAATATCATTTTTTTGGCTTGCGGGCTTGATGGAATTTCTGGAAAAATAGTCGGGACAGTCATGTTTTGAGGGACGAAAAGTGGATATTTTTAAAAAATGTTTCTATCCTAAGTATCCCTTTATTTATACTTTCCAAATAAATTTGAATCACTCAATTTTCAATTGAAACGAAAAAGTTAGAACCAAAACATTGACCGAATGTCTAGCGGGAAACTCAGGAACGGAGTTGGGACAGTCAGTTTTTGGAAGCCTAAATGAATGAATTTTTAAAACATGTTTCTATGGTAGTTTCCCCTATGAATATAGTTTACAATTTAATTGGAATCACTCATTTTTGATATCGTATGGGGAAGTTATGATCAAAATACTGACTGTCTATCGTAAATCAGCACTCTTAAAACTCTTTCTGGTTGTTCTTTACAGTATTTGACCTATCAATTATTCTTTTCTTTAAAACCTGCTTCTATTGAATATAAATAAATTAATATGCATTCATTTCCAATTTGAATCATTTGAATCTGACATCAAACGAAAAATTTATTCTTGAAATATCAACTGTTGGTCTAAGCTGGGTAATAAAAAATGACTATGTTTTGCAGGTTGTTCTAACTAAAATTGACATATCATATCATTGAATTTTTAGAACCTGTTGCTACTGGAGATCAAACTTTGAATCAACTCTCATTTGGATTTGAAATAACTCAATTTCGATGAAAAACAAAGAAGTTAAGATTAAAACGCTGCAGGTTAGCATGATTGGCCACTGCTCTCCCTCAAGTGACAGATAAATTTTGCTTTGTTATTTTTTCAATGGATTTGTTATACAGAGTAACTACTTGTTGTTTTTTGCATAATTCTTGGATTAGGGGAGCCCGATCACCTCTCTTTCTCCATGATTTAATGTTTTATTGTAGGTAGACACTCGTTTTTTTGCAGGTCTTGGGAAAATAAAGAAGGTCAATTTATGGACGAGTGATTTTTGAAAGAAATTTTATGAAAAAAAGGGAGTTTCATCCAACTCATTACCCAATGAATTCATAATAGAACAAACGAAGAATTGATTTCCATTTGAAGATTCATGTCATGTTTTTGCTGCCAAAATTTTTTTCAAAGAGATCATTTTTTTTACATAATTATCATAGCTGTTGTAACATAATTTATTTATTTACATATTGTCGTTTGTTGTTTCTTTTCTGATTTCTCTTATATTTTTTGTTTCAGGTATTGCTTCATTAAAACTATAACCCATCCTCAGCATCAATGCAGTGAACAGCTAATTCATTCTTTGCGTGCTTGCATTTTATGATTGTGCATTTTGCTGTTCCTTTTCTGAAGGGATATCATTTGTGTGCATTTTTGTCGTTCTTGCTATTCTTTTTTCAAAGGGACAACACCTTTTGGGTCCGCCGTTTATTTTGTTGTTCCTTTTTCACAATTCATTTTGTTGTTCCTTTTCGAATGGAACAGTTGTTGTTCCTTTTCGAAATGGAACATCACTTCTGCACTTTCACGCTTTGCTCTTCCTTTTCGAATGGAACAACACTTCTGCACTTTCACGTTTTGTTGTTCCTTTTCGAAATGGAATAACACTTCTGCACTTTTACGTTTTATTGTTCCTTTTCGAATGAAACAACACTTCTGCACTTTCACGTTTTGTTGTTTCTTTTCGAAATGGAACAACACTTCTGCACTTTCACGTTTTGCTGTTCCTTTTCAAATGGAACAACACTTCTGCACTTTCACGTTTTGTTGTTCCTTTTCAAATGGAACAACACTTCTACAATTTCATGTTTTGCTGTTCCTTTTCGAAATGGAACAACATTTCTGCACTCTCACGTTTTGTTGTTCCTTTCCGAATGGAACAACACTTCTGCACTTTCACTTTTTGCTGTTCCTTTTCAAATGGAACAACACTTCTACACATTCACGTTTTGCTATTCCTTTTCGAAAAGAATAGCACGTCGACACTTTTCATTTTTTTTGTTCCTTTTCCAAAAGAACGACACTTGCGTTTTTGTTGTTCCTTTTCGAAAGGAATGACACTTTTGATTTTTGTTGTTCTTTTTCTAAAGGAATGACACTTGCATTTTTTTTTTCCTTTTCTAAAGGAATGACACTTTTAGTTTTTGTTGTTCTTTTTCCAAAGGAACGACATTTGCATTTTCACTCTTTTCTGTGTGTATTTTTGCTTTTTTGGTATGCATTTTCTTTGATGTTCCCTACACAGAACACCACTTTCTTTTTGAGTTTTTTTGTTGTTCCTTCAAAAAAGCAACACTTTGGGAGTATTTTTTAGAGGAACCCTTCCTTTCTCTTATGGGATTATTCCTAGTTCATCTCAACCACATTTTCTTGATTCTCTTTCATGACATGAAGTACACTACTTTTATGGGGACAATAATTATGAATTCTTTTGAAGTGAGTTATTATCATTCAAGTTATGATCTTTAACAAGACGGTTCCTTGATGATAGATTCTTTTCAAAAAGGACACAATTATTTATATACTACTTTACTGCATTGTTTTCTGTTGAACATCATATTGATTGATCATCTTAATACCATGTTGGTTCCACCTTTCCTGGTTATAATCTGCTCTGTCTGTAATAAATGAGATTATGGGTATATTTTTTTTCTATTGACATTTTGAACTTCTTCCGCCATCCTTGCTCTTAAGGAGTATAGAGCCTCCCTCTTTTTATCATAAAAATATGCAATAACAACAAAATTTGTTCGCAAATGGAGGATAGGGGGTCTCATTACGAGCTAGCCTACCATGTTCATAAGGCTGTAACAAAGTGACATTCCCATTATGGCCACCACACCAGGTTTTTGATCCATTGGATAGCCAAATTATTCTTGGAATAGGAGGTATCATCATGAGCCGGCCTTATCACTTTTGCTACATCCTAGTGAATGGCAGTGTGGTTATCTGGTTACCACACTAGCACACTGATCTCTTCTGTAGAATAGCATTGGAACTCTCCATTTATAAATTGAGGATCCTGGCTCATATGGGTAAAAACGCAACCCTCACGAGGCTATGGACGCCTGCTGGCAGCAGAGGCTCTGCTTATGGTATTAAAGTTATATCTTATCGTCAATTATTACTATAATACCCTTATCTTATTTTTTTATTTTTATCAGAGAAGTTATTTCCTTAATTTTTATCCCTATTTTGAACCTTTATGCATGATAAATTATTTTTTGATCAATCACATCATTTTTCAGCTAGAATACCGTCAGTAAAGCATATTTTTAGCATATTGCTGTCCCTTTTCTCTTTTCATAACTTATCATCAATCTAAAGCATCCTATCTTGTATTCATAACTATATTTATACACTCTGCTCTCATTATAACCATAACTCTCGCCGTCCTATCATTGATATGTGTACTCTTCTTCATTTACTGTTGCATTGTTCATTCCCTGGCCTTGCCATGAGCGCAACACCTTTCATATGATTTATGGTCATGGAATCTCTTTTCCAATTGGAGAGGGGAATGTATGCATTATGGGTTAGGATGCGATATGATTACTGCACTCTGCCATAACTTGTTGATTTGACAAAATATCAGTATTGCATTTAGACAAAAGTTTTTTTGATTGAAATTTTTGCATGCATTTTATCTATTGCTATTCAAAACTAACACTATGGATTCAAGAACATTGTATGCACAAGTGTGATTTGTTTACAGGAGAACAACAAGTATGCAGGGGAAATTCTAATCACAGCATGACCACACTATTGCAACTAACAGAAGCGGCTCGAGCAACTTCCGAACACAAACAATTCTTCAGACATTATGTGCTTACCTGGATTCCACCTTTTGCATCACTTTCAGCACCAACTTTGCCTACATCAGCTTCAACAACTGCCAATACATATATGTCATTCCACATTTTTCTTTTGGTGGTAAAACTTGAGGTAAAATAGCATAATTTTCTGATTTATTACGAATTTAGGAGAATTTCATGAAAATCCATTTTGAGCATTATTTATCATCCTTCATTTTATAGTTTTTACCACTTCCCATTTTTCAGCGACATATCATCTTTCGGTTTGGGGGAGTGTCGCTTTCATTCATTTCTTTTTTATTACCATGTCATTCATATTCTTTATCATCCATTTATATTCTTATTCATTCTCAACACCTCCCTTATTCCATGTTGTTTTACACCAAGCATAGAATTCAACAGCTGGTAGCAACCGCCTCTATTTGTTTTCTAGCATTGCATGAGGGCATGCTCATTCTTCAGAGAGGGGGAGGAATTGCTACTCATGATAGATGCTTTCTATTTTCTTTCTCATTTAAGGCATACAATTTCAGTGCAGAAATTGATTTCCATAATATTTTTAAAACTATGAACTCAATTTTTGTGATTTTTGGAAAACACAGACGTATCATTAAAATATACAAACCCAGACAATTTCAAGTAATATTGGTTCATAAAATTTCGAAAATCATACACTTTCACTTACAACCATTTTGTTTATATCTCATGATCCGTGCATCAAAACGATCTGATTTTTGGATCATAGATGCATTAATATAGTTGAAATCTACTTGCACATTTCAACAAAATCTGGTTTGTAGTTTTTGGGAAAATGGTTAATGAAGGTTGCTATTATTTATATCATATTTTGCTACAACTTAATTTTTATGCCTTCATCAAGATTGCTAAAATTGAATATTAATTAATTGAGGAAGTCATTTGTTCTATCCATTTTATGAGTTGAGAGGAACAAATTTTATTGCTTGGTTAACACATGGGTTTTGTCTTTGGGTTGCATGAGGACATGCAACATATTCAGTTTTTGTTGCATGAGGACATGCAATATATTCGGTGTGGGGGTGTGTTGGTTTGTGAATACGACCACTTTGTAACACTTATTTCATCTATTTTTACTATTCTCTGTTATATCATTTGTTATAATTTATCATTTAAATTCTATTTTATAATGATTTATGCTCTTATAAATGAATATTATTTATTCTCCTTTATTTCTAATAAATTGATGATTATGAATTATTTTATCAATTATAGTTTTAATAAATTGGTTATAATATTATTTTCCATTTTTAGCCTCCAAGATAATTTCCAGATTGAAGATTTGATCATTAAAAGTGCTAACTCAGAAATGCGTTGGAATAAGGAGTGACAATTTTGCGGTTGAGATTCTGAGCAAATGGAGAAGAATATGGAAAATATGGAACATGGGTTTTGTCCAGAACGGACCCAATTAACTTTGTTAAAGAGCGGTTTGCCCAAATTCGACTTTTACTGTGAGAAACACAGGGTTCTTTGAGCATGATTTTCTCAGATTTGCTGTTGTGGCCGTCCTCCAAATCTCAGCTGCAAAGCCAAATTCGTCTTGCTTTTGTTGAGAGATGGAAGGAAATATATTTTCTTGTTGATCAATTGGTTAGAATCAATCCAATTTTGTAAAATAATTCATGTTTTAATTATCTCTATTGTAACTACTCTCTGATCTCTCTATTTAAATGAAAACAGAGATCAGAGATGGGGATGACTTCAGGAGGATTTTGGGGACGATTAATTTAGAGAGAGATGATGAATTTAGAGATGGAGAATTGAGGATTTAGAATTGGAGATCCAAGAATGATGATGGATTATTCATGATAGGATAGAATAGGAGGAAAAGGAGATTGTTGCATTACCATTGTAATTCTCAAGCTTTTGCTGTAGTAATGATTTCACAATTTGATGATTAATATATGATTTGAGAGTTGTTGCTCATTCTTCTCACCTGAAGTAGCCCAGCAGTGTCCGCTGGCAGCTAAGGGCCCAACCACTGGTGGATTACGCTGCTAATTTTGTATTATATCTTTCCAATTTCCGTCGTGTGATTGCTTGATTTAATTCTTATTTCTTTGAATCGTATTGCCTAACAATATCATGTTTTTGCAGCAAGCTGTTATCATATTTTATGAAATTGTTTTATTGCACAAGTTGAGATTGAATCGTGTGGCTGTTCTTTTCCATCATAACAAAGATTATTATCCTTCTCAACGTATATTGTTATCCTGCTCATTTCAAATATAAAGCTTCGTTGTTCTATTTCAATTATGGTTTCATTCCATTTTTTGTTCCGTTTGATTGATATTCATTACAGATTGTTGTTCAATAGGATTGGTTATTCGATTCCTTTAATTCCAGTTTGTTGTCCATTTACTTTGCTGTTCATTTATGTTAATTTAATTGCAAGAGTTTGCTTTTAAAGAGTTTTCCTAGTTTACTTTCAATAGTAGCTTCAGTTCAATTTCGATTCCCTTTTAATTGCTTTAAAGCAGGACTATCAACTGTAGAAAACATTGGTTATTGATTCCTCTTTCCCAGATTGATTGTCTTGTTCCAGTTTGATTTTAATTGCATAAATTTCTAGAGGAATGAGTTATTGCTATTGTATCCTCGATTGATGGTTGTTTGAGTGAATGCTTTAGTTTAGAACATTTCAGTTCTTGCTGTTCCAATTAGATTTTGTTTCCAACTTTCATTTACTTTTGTATTTTAAGCACTATACTGCAAAACATTACTCTTGAGTAAATAGCCACCTCAGACTGAGTACACTCTTGAAACAAAAAGTCGTCCCTGGGTTGACAATTAATGTGAGGTAATTAGGAGTTACAAAGACACCTTTTTATCTCTCCACAATCTTGGGAGATTGTGCACAACTCTTCCTTGGAGAATCCAATTTCAATCAGACTGGTGGCATTAGAAAGAGGACACAGAGGAACATTGCAAGTCACAATTTTAGAATTGAAAGATCCAAAATTACAGGGTTATAGTTGTTTCAAGATCGAGATCCTAAAATCAAGAAAAATCGAGATGAGGAAGTTTTATGGCAAGGACTCGGTAAATTGGATACTACATATGGATAAATATTTTGAACTACATGTTGTACCACTGTTACAAAAGGTATGTATTGCATCTAATTATTTAGAACCGAATCAATTGTTATGCTATAAAGGGCTTTGTTCTTGTAAACCACTTGTTATGTGGTCAATTTTCACGGAGGAAATGATAGCACATTATGAGGATACAAAGAGAAACACCTTCTTTACCAATTGATAAATCTCAAACAAAAGTGTTCAATGGCAGAGGACATTGATGAATTTCAAAAATTGAATATAAGAGTAAATGATATTCCAGAGAGGCAAAGGATTGATGTCTTCATAGGTAATTTGAAGGATAACATTCAACATGAGGTTCGTCTTTGGGAGCCTGATTCATTGGAGAAGACATTCAGGTGGGCAAGAAAAATTGAAAGCGAAATTATGGAAACACAGAATTCTACCCCTCACAACTATAAACATGGAGGTGTTGTTTCTCCTAACCTTCCACAACCTATAAGAGTGACACCACAACAATTGGAAGAAAAAAGAGAAAAGGGCCTTTGTTACAATTTTGATAGCAAATGCACTAAAGGTCATAAGTGTGCTTAGAATAAATTATTTTACATAGAGTATGAAGAGGAGGAATAAAAGGATCAAGAAACATCAAAAGAAGAGGATATATGCCAGGACCCAACCCCAGAGAAAGAAGAAATGAATCCAACGATATCTTGTAAAGCATTGGCAAGAATTACCACTCCTCAAACTCTCAAGATAGAAGGACATATCAAGAAGAAAAAGGTTCAAGAAGTGAAAGATCACAATGAGAAAGAAGAAATGAATCCAACCATCTCTTGCAATGCATTTGCTAGAATTACCAGTCCTCAAACTATCAAGATAAAAGGACATATCAAGAAGAAAAATGTTCAAGAAGTGAAAGATCACATCGAGCATTAAGAGATGAATCCAACCATATCTTGTAAAGCGTTGGAAGAAATTACCACTCCTCAAAGTCTCAAGATAGAAGGACATATCAAGAAAAAAAAGGTTCAAGCAGTAAAAGATCACATCGAACATCAATAACAAGTTTTCCAACTTTTAAAGGATAATTCCACTTTGATGCAAAATTGAATGAAACAACAGGTAGATCAACATCGCAGTGAAAAAAAATTGATGTAGGTGATTGGGTAATTTTACAGCTACATCTCAAGCAAGCTATTTCTGAGAAGGAAATGTTTGCAATACTACATGCACTTAAGAAATGGTGACCTTACCTAATAGGAAGAGACTTCAAGGTAAAAATGGATCATGATAGTGTAAATACTTTTTAGAACAAAGATTATCCTCTAAAGAGAAACAAAAATGGGTCACAAAGATGTTGGGTTATGACTTTGAAATCATCAACAAAAAAGGGAAGCAAAATGTTATGGCATATGCACTCTCAATAAAGGATGAGGATGTGGAAGCATTGTTGTGTGCCATTTCTATTATCCAACCAGATTGGATAAACGAAGCAAGGTATCAATGGAAGAAGGATGAAGAAGTGTGGCCACTCATTCAAAAGTTGCAGAAGATCCCCATTCAAACAATATTGCCAGAACTTCATGAGGAAGGAAAAATGATATTGGAGCCTGGAGCAGTCACAGAAACAAGAACCCAATAGCTATGAAATTGATCAATTTTAGAGTATCTCATCAAGTGGAAGAACTTACTTGCTGAAGATTCCACATGGGAGGACAAGAATTTTATACGGAAGCATCAAGAACTACTCAAGCATTGAGGACAAAACATTTTGAAGGAGAGGGGCATGTTAGGTCCCTATACTACTAGTGTAACCCCTTATTGTTATCAGTACAAACCCCTTATTATATTGTTGTGCCCATGTAGTCCCCATATTGTTATTATTGTGCCCCATAGAAGCCCACTATTGTTTTTAGTGTGCCCTTAGATTATTATTGTTATGTTGGCTCTGATTATATTATGACTCCTTATACTCCTATATATAGAAAGTAGGTCTTGTCATTTGTATCATTGAAGAATTGTTCATTTGTGTAATGTAAAGGAGGTTGCCCCCTCGAAGAGGCTGAATTATAAGGCGTTGATCTATCTTTTCTATCTTTTTGTGAGTTGGTTTCATAATACAGTCAATAAAGGAGATGCTATAGAATCGGCCCAAGCAGTTCAAAAGATGACAATTCAATACAAAGAAATCCAAAAGTTGGAGAAAAAAGTGAAGCAGTTGGAAGACATTAAAAGTAGGTTTGACACGAATCATTCAGTAGAAATCCAGAGAGCCCAAACTCAGATTGAGAATTGGAGGAAGTCAGCAAATGAAAATGCCATTTTCTCATGTTAAAGAAATAATATGGGATAACATCATCAATGAAATGAAAGAAATTTGGCCCTGCATCCAGATTATGTTTGAACAGAAAAAAAGCTGGTAGAAAAAGGCAACAAAGATATTTCTAAAATAAATGATAAGTTAGGAACAATGCCTCCAACAATAAACAGAATCATTAGATTTATGAATTCCAAGGATAAATATGAGCTGGAAGAATTGGGAGTAGAAGACAGAACTAAAACAATCCTTCAAGTAAAAAAGGTTCTTACTAATAATAACTTAGTAACACAACTAGAAGAAAAATGCCACACTCTGGAATTTGGCATTAACAGGTTTCCATCAAGAATTTATGCATTCATTAAGAAAGGACTACCTTCTGTTTTTGTGTTGAATGACAAGCTGATGGACATAACGGATTATATTCGAAGACTGTAAGAAGAGATGCGAACCTCCATTGTTGCATCATCTTCAATCAAAGGATCAATCACCGATAGAGCTTTGTATGAAGTAATTGAAAACATTTGTTTTATTCAGAATGAGATTCAACATATTTTTCCAGTAAAACCTACCTTTACTAAACACATTGAGGTAGATGAAATATACCGAAAGGCTATAAAAGTAACAATTCCAAATCCAAAACGTTGGGATAAATTGAAAGAAAATCAAAATGAATAAACTCTGCCAACTTATTATTACAGCACCTCCAGCACATCACTCTAGCACAACAGTCCGTTACCAGCGTATCTAAAAAAAGAGGTGACTCAACAATAGATTCCAGCAGAACAAGGCCAGAATGCAGATGCATTCTTCCTAGATCGAATCCTTCAATTTTGTTTTAGTTTTAGATATTTTAGCATACCTAGTGTTACAGATCCATTTGGGCACATCAAATCCCAACATTCATATCAGTGATTTAGGACTCATCAAACCCTAAAATTAGTTGCTTCATGCCCTAAACAAGTCAACCATTTGAATTCCTCCTTCCCAGACAGTTGCATGACTTGAAGACATCCAGTAATTTCCTCTAGAGAGACCAACATAGGTAAGCCCTTATGAAGGTGCGCTGCATAGCAACTAAGTCCACTACCAGCATGCTCTGTAGAGCACTTAGACTTCCTTTCACCCGTGCTGGGATAGAATGAGCGAAATTCACATAGGGTTTGGGAATATTCTTATCTTGTGGAATCATCTAGAAGTTTCCCTGTCTTATCAACTCCTATGAGCTCGAAAATGGATGAGGAATGAGTTAAGGATCATACTATCCTCTCATCCCTTCCTCCAGGGAACTAATTCTAAGTATGGAAGGCCATTCAATGTCACCATTAATGACAAAACCTCCTTCACCTTACTATAAATTGACCACTCATCTAAGTGATCAGGGGCTAGATTATGTTGAATTGCAAGGAGATAACACTGCTATGAGACTTGATTTTGGAGCAAGTAATGTGATGCCACAAGCTTGTCTTGCTTTTGATGTGATGTGGATGGGATCCAAGCTAGAGGAATGAAATGA
The DNA here is from genome assembly GCA_000404065.3 of Pinus taeda. Taxonomy (NCBI): domain Eukaryota; kingdom Viridiplantae; phylum Streptophyta; class Pinopsida; order Pinales; family Pinaceae; genus Pinus; species Pinus taeda. The sequence continues at coordinate 82,576 of APFE031670617.1, forward strand.
ATCAAACATTGATGGTTGTAATTCCTTCTTCTATCTAATAAAGTGTTTGAACCTTCCTCCATATAATGTGTTCTTTCATAATTCTTATATGTATGAATTTCTTCTGATTCCTTTCATTTATATTCAATGGATCGTATGCTTTGATTAATTTTCATCTTATGTTGTGTTGATAAGGTACTTTTCAAGCAGTTTAAGTAGGGGAAGGAGCGAGAGAATCAATACAAGGGAGATGAGAGGAAAGAGGAAGTACAGGTAGCCCTTCTATCCTCTCTCCTTATCTATTGCCTATAGGGAAAGTCTAAAACACTTTAAACTATTGTTCTAGGCACAACTACTTGTCTAGTAAATTAGTATTTATTCGTAGATGCTCAATTATATAAAACAAATTGGCAACTCTGCTGGGGAAGAATCCTCTTTCCTAGTATCTTATCTACCTCCTAAGACATCCTTGTAGACTCTATTTGTGTTCATATATTGTAATTCAGCTATTTACATTGAAAAATTGGTCAAAACTGTGTCAAATTGCCTCTTGAAATGGCTTACTGTCACTAGCGCAGGCTTGTGAGGGACACAGTGCGCTGCAGAGCATCCCTGGCTTAGGGACAGTGCTCTGAAGCGTACTATCTCCCACTATGGGTTGCACTGATCCTGCTAGGATCAGTTCCCACCTTTTGAAAGAGTTTTTACCAAGTTTTTCTCTGTTTGGTTGTTCGTTGATTAATCAATGAATGTTATGTCTCTGAAAATGAGTCTTGATCTCCTAGTCTAGCCTGACTTTGATTGGATTGATTAATGTTGCTTCATGTTTTCTTTGTCATTATCGATCAATAGTCAAAGTTATGATATAATTGATTAGTATTCTTTCGAAAGAAAGTGTTGTAAATTTGTCCCTTCCTTCGAATCTGAACTGTCGTAAGAGTCTTCATTCATATGAAAGATTGATTGATTCTATGTGCATATTTCCTTTTTGTTCATATTCATATTAAGGTAATTGAAAAGAAATACATCCATGTTTCATTGAAAAGTTTATGTGTTCTGATAGGAATAGTGTAGGGAAATTTCATTTAGATTGTGCTCTTTGATCTTTGATCAAAAGAAATTTGATTGCTCTATCCCTATGTAGCTAGGATTTTCATCGTTAAATTGAATGGAAAGAATGCCTATCATGATAGTTGCATTCCTAGGAATTTCAGAATACATCACATGGTGAACTAGAAAAGAAAATTCCTAAGAAATATCAACTTAAAATAAACATCAATTTACCTAATGGAACATTGTCATTAATGAGAACATTTAGTGGTTCTACGCTAGAGACGTGTTCCGGCATCGTAAAGCAAAGAAGTTGTCACTAACTTGTCTGAAATACATTTCTAGTCTGATACCTCATTCCACATACGTTAGTATATCATAGCTCATCCACGTACCTTCAGGTATATAGGGCAGTGTTAGAGTACATAAAGTATATGGGACTGCTCTCAATGTGCAGTTTTGCATTAGACACCGCTTATACGGACTCGGCCTCCATGTACCTTCGGGTATATTTGGGAGGAAAACTCTAGGTTCCTATCCATCCTTAAGTAACTGAGTCGACTACCTTGTAAATTTGATACACCGAACACAACATTTGGGGAGATTTTCTGCCCATACATTTTGGTTCGCGAAGAGGTATTCTGCAGTTCACAGTTGCTTGGTAAACCTTTTTTCTAGTATACCCCTTTTTGTTTATTTATTTTTTGATAATAAAACTAATCAGCAATCACAGAGGAACATCAACCCATACCCCATCAATTGGAGAGAATAGCAAGCAAACTTCCTTTGCCTCCCGAAGCGACACCAATTCAGGCAAATTGATCTTGCACTGAGTCTAGTACATCAAGAACTCCTAGTTCTTCATCTAAGTTACCTGAATCATCTATTTCAGTAAGTACAGAGACTCTAGTTACTCCAACTATTTCTTGTCCATCTGTTTCTGAAGAAGATGTTTCACAATTACCTAAGGACACTAGCACTGATCCTAGTGAAACAGAAATCGAGTTTGTTTAACAACAAGTCGATCCTCAACTTGAATTGCTCAGCAAGGAAGTACTTTTGAACTTGAATGAGTTCAACCGAAAGTTAACCCAAAATCTATCTTAGTTCAAACATAAGTTACATCTGAACCTAAAGTTGTTCAGGAACCTCTTTCTAAAATTGTTGTTCATTTACCCAAACATCTTGACTTCGAATTTGAACATTCAGAAGTTGTTACTTTACCAGAAGACAATCAACCAGTTACCCCTCAGACATCAATAACTATTGAAACTTCAACTTCATCAACACCAGAAATATTTTACGAACCTGACGGTGAGGTTCTGCCACCAAGTTTAATTGTTATAGAGGAGGAATTGGAAGAAGATTCCACACTTGGAACATTGTTTCACTTTTGAACTGGGCTTTATCTTTACCCTAATACTCTTGATTTTTTTGCTTCATTTGATCCTGCTTCTTTTCAAGTACCCGTCAATTCTTTAGGACAATTTTTGGGACAGTTAACCATGGCTGAATAACCGTCAACATCTCAGATTGTATCATCTAATGTAGTTGCAATAGACTCTTCTATTGTAACCTCTTTGATGTTTTCTACCACACCTAAGTCGCACCTGTATGGTGAATCACCCATCTTGGCTGGTTACCAATAATTGTCTGGAACCCACTCAGGGGTTTCTTCTACACCATGGTCATCACCCATGTCCTCAACCATAATTTTACCTAGTTATTCTCTAATGGGAACTCAACAACTTGATGCATATCAATATCAAGCTGGGAAATCTGGTCAACAAAGACCTACGTATCCATTAAATACTGGATTGCCACCATATGGAGAGCGATATGCTTATTCACTGTATCCTCCTTATTCCGGAGGACTACCATATGGTAATATCCCACAATATTTAGGTCAATTTAGAATTAGAGTTTGTTAATAGAAACCAACAATTCCATTTCAACTGAGGCTTATGTATCCAACACAACCAACGTGAATTGTGTCATCTATTCCTACTACACCTGTTGTTACTATTGTACCACAGTCACAAGTTCAAATTGTTGTATCTCAACAGGTACAAACTGATCCTTCTACCTTGCAGCCACAAGTTTTAGGTCAATAAGTTCAAGTTCCTCAAGTTGTTGTACAACAACCACTTGTTTCTGGAGTTCAGCAACAACCTCAGGTTAGTATACCCTTATTTGGACTGAACTAGGCTTATACTGGTATAGTTTATTCACAACCTGACCAACCTTTCATTGCTAGACAGAAACAATTGTTAAATCCACAACAGTTTTACAAACAACAACAATAGTTGATTCAACAACCGTGGTAGCCTCAATTTCAACAACCCCAATTCTAGCAATTCCAAACCTAGTTTGGACTTATTCCACAGGCTCAACCTAGTTTTGGTCAATATCAAACTTACCAAGGTCCTGGTCAACAAAGCTTTGCAGGTTATGGACAACCACACAATCAAATTGGTTATCAACAACCACCTTATACTGGTTTTGTTCAACAACCATACCAAGGTTACCAAATGCAGATGCCCTATGTCGATATGCAAAGACCCAATTCCGAGGAAATTTCATCATATCCAGGGTATGCTCAACTTGACTTGAATCGAAAGTTGCCAATTGTAGAAACTTTAGAATTACCAGGTTTAAATCGGCTCACTAATGATCCAATATTATATGCACCTTGGTGGTCAATAATTTTTCATAAGTTACCATTTGGCATTTTGAAATTTAACGAAAATCCTAGAGAAGACCCATCAAATCATGCCATGACCTTTCATTTGTGGTGTTCATCAAACTCCTTAAATGATGATTCGTTAGACTTCATCTTTTCCAAATAACACTTACTGGTCCAGTTGCTAAATGGTACATTGAATTACTAAGAGCTTATTTCGATAATTTCACTACTTTAGCCACAACAATTTTGATCCACTTCGAGTTACCTATCAGATACGAGACTAGAACGGAACTCCTATCCAACTTTAAACAAACTACTGCTACCCATATATCAGATCATATTCATGAGTGGCGATGTCATCGTTGAATGGTTAAGACATATGTTACTGATCAACTTTTAGCTAACTGGTTCATAAAATCCTTGTTGCCATCAATCATCAGGGATGTGGCAAAAGGTGGAGTTGACACATAAGAGAAAGTTATTACTCGTGCCCAGTACTTGGATTTGATTTACACAGAATTTGGCACGCCGTATGAAAAAGTTCCCAATGCACCTCGACTTCCCCCTCCTTCATAATCGAGTAATAAATCTCATGCCAGTGATGGTGTGATCAGTTCTTCAAGCACATAAATAGCAAGAAGATAATCTAGTCAAACTCTTTCTATTTCCAATCAAACTACCAATGCATCATAAAATACTCTTACGTCCGATATTAATGTCATGACATCTGACAAAGGAAAAAATCCAAAGAAAATAGGGAGCAAGAAAAGGGGAAAAACAAAAAGAAGCAAGAAAATTCCCCTCCAGAGAAATCATCTGATTCCTTTACTTCGGCAAGGAAACTTCGTTATCCATGTGTGATATGTAATGATGAGCATTTTACAAGAGATTTTCCACACCGCTCTGATGTCTCTAAACTTTTAAAGACTTCAAACACGTCAATATTGTTGACGGATCCATTTCCAACCACGGAGACACATTTGGTTGCAACAGACCATGCTTCCACATCCCATGTACTTATGTTATCCATCACAAAGCCACAAAACGAAGATCTTGCTCAATCACCTTCTGCTATGTCAACACTTGAGGTGTTGCAAAATTGTCCCTTCCAAAAACAAGCTTTACTGTCAGTAATAGGTAGAATAGGTCCTACAGATTGAAATCTTGTGGTTTTTAACCATGCAAGATATACACCACAGTTACTAGCACAATTAGCTTTCCTAATTCATGTAAAAGCTCTCAATAAGAATGTTCACCGAACTATTATTGATGAGGGGGCATGTACTTGTATTATGTCCATGAGCTGCTAGAAAACACTTGGTTCACTGTCGTTTTCATGACTACCAACCATGTTGAAAGCTTTTGATGGAAGAATATATACTCCATGTGGGATTTTGAGTAATCTGAAAATCGAACTAGGGGGAAAAATAATTACTGTTGAAGTTGAGGTAGTTGACGGACCCCTTAATTACAATATTTTACTAGGAAGGCCTTGGGTATATGCTATGGCTGCTGTGGTTTCCACGTACTTTCATACTATTGCATTCCCTTTTAAGGGTGGAGTCAAAGTCATTGATCAACTAGCCTTCTTTGCCAATAGTTCACAGGCTATGGGAAGCATTCCATTGGTACACGGACCCCCGTTATCCCTTCAAAGTGTTGGAGTAGGTCTCTTTAAAGATCCTCCCCTACTGGGTACTTTCACCCTACCTTCACCATCTTATTTGGTGGAAGTGGCAAGAGTAGAGACTTGCAACATGATGTCCTCCACCTCATCTGATTTAAGGAGGATTACCAACAAAGTTGAAGTTGATAGTAATATTGAGGTGATGCTGTTAAGCCCCATTGAATCATCATAGCAATCAATCTTTCGAGCTTGTGTGGCAAACCCAAATCCGCACTCAACAATTGTATGGTTAGATAGGTCGTTAGAATATGGTACCTCTTTGGATCCTTTTTCACCTATACATTCTACGGATGAAATAATCATCCAATCAATGATGATATGAGAGGAACCATGAGAAGATTATCATCATCATTCCCATCTTCCAAATGACATCAAAGATTATTCAAATGAACTAAACCACCCATTAGTCATTGATTTCCAATCGAATTCAGTTTTCATAGACACAATCCAATCTGAGCAAAATCTGTCAAATATTGAAGAAACAATTTCTATTAATATTTTGACCAAGCCTAATATTGTAGAGAACATTCATGTTAGCAAATCTTGTTCTCCATTGGAACGTGATAATCATCGTACTCTTTGTCATGAATTTAGAGATATTTTTGCATGGTCTTATGAGGAGATGCCAGGTATTGACTCTAGTATTGTTGAATACAAAATTAAAATGTACCCTAATGTCAAGCCAATTCGACAGTGGCTTCTACCTATTCATCCAAAGAAAGTTGTTGCAATTAAAGTAGAAGTTGAAACACTTTTGCAAGCTGGTTCATTTACCTTGTTCCTCTTACTGACTGGGTTTCCAACATTGTTCTTCTCATGAATAAACAAGGAACAATACGAGTGTGTGTCGATTATAGGGATATAAATCAGGAATGTCTAAAGGAAAATTATCCTACACCTTTTATTGACCAGATTATTGATGAATGTGCCAGATACAAAATATTCTCATTTATGGATGGATTTTCTGGTTACAATCAAATCAATATATGCCCACAGGACCAATCAAAAAGAACTTTTATTTGTCCATGGGGCACATTCGCCTATAGGAAACTCCCATTCGGTTTGAAGAATGTTGGGGCCACATTTCAGAGCGAAATGAATTATGCCTTCCATGAACTCAAGCACATTTCTCAACCTTACCTTGACAATTTACCTGCTCATTCACAAAAGCAGACTAATCACCCACAACATTTGGGAGCAATATTTTTATGGTGCCAACACTACAAGATTTGACTCAATCCACACAAATGTGTGTTTTGCATTGGTTTTGGTTGTTTGCTTGGATTTGTAGTGTCTCGAGAAGGGATTCAACTAGATCCATTAAAGGTTCAGGCAAGTCTAGATTTAACTCCACCTTCAAATCTTTTACAGTTACAGAGACTCCAAGGGAAAGCCAACTTTCTTAGGAGGCTCATTCCTAACAATGTTGAAATGGCTAAATTTTTTACACGTCTTTTGAAAAAGGAGATACCCTTTCATTTGGGTCAGGTTGCACAAGCTTATTTTGATGCTCTTAAAGATACCCTGATTAGAGCTTCATTAATGTACTCTCCAAATTACCAAAAGAACTATTACCTGTATCTCGGCATTGTAGATACAACCATTGGCATGGTTTTAGTCAAGGAAGAAAAAAGGACTGAACATCGTATTTATTATTTGAGTTGTAATCTCAAAGTATAGAACATAAGTACTCTTATGTCAAAAAACTAGCTTTGGCAGCTCTGCAAGATGTTCAAATATTTCACCATTATATCCTGTTACTGAAAACAACTGTCATTTCTAATTGCAACCCTATGACATATATTTTTTCATGTCAATTGTTGGGGGGTAAATATTTGAAATGGATAGTTATTTTACAAGAATTTGATTTAGAATTCATCAATTCCATGTCAAAGAAATCTCTAGTTTTCGCTAAGTTACTATGTGACCTTCCCTCAACCTCCATCGAATCAACATCCGAACCATCAATTTTGGATGAGTCTCTATTTCTAATTTTTTCATATGACACATGGTATGGAGATATACTGATTTATCTCCAAACCAAAACTTTCTAGCAAGATACCTCTTGCTTGCAACAATGACGTATTCGTTACCAAGCAAAATATTATCTGATCATTGGTGACACACTTTATGATCATGGTATCGACACAGTTTTACAGAGGTGCCTCACGCATGAGGAGACCAAGAAAGCATTGAATGATTTCCATTCAAGTGCCTGTGGTGGACACTTATCTTGATATGTAGTTACACAAAGGATTCTTCATGCTAGTTACTTCTGGCCAACTATATTTAAAGATTGCATTATTACTGTCAAAAGCTGTCATGCATGCTAGATATATGACCAAAAAACCAAATTACCACTTGCACCATTGCATCCAGTCATTGTTGTTGGCCAATTTTCCAAATGGGGAATTGACTTTATGACATGCAACCCCACCTTGGGTGGGGGGAATGGGTATATTATAGTTGTCGTTAACTATTTTACCAAATGGGCTGAGGCGATACAAACATTGAAAAACAGTGGCAAAATGACTGAACTTTTCTTTTTTAACCATGTGGTTGTCCGGTTTGGTGTACCACAAGCCATAGTTACAGATCATGGGTCACATTTTCGAAATCACATGATGGATGAGTTGACTGCTAAGTTAGGACTCTCATATGATAGTTCTACCTTGCATTACCCACAAGCGAATGGTCAAGGTGAGGCCATCAACAGGGTCCTAAAGTGGATGTTCCAAAGAATGATAGCGGTTCATAAAAGAAACTGGCACTTAATCCTATACTTTTCCTTGTGGGCATATCAAACCTCAGTGAGAAATGCAACTGGATTTACACCCTTTTAGTTGGTGTATGGTTTGGAAGCAATCTTACTGATACAATGCAAAATTTCATCACTTGAACTCATGATTGACTTGTTACATGGAACTTCTGAAGAAGAAGCGCATTTCTTGGAATTAATCCATATGGATGAAACTAATCGTGATGCCACATTGGCTAACGAAGCGCATAAGAAACATATTAAGGTGCAATATGATAGAAATGTCAAGCCTCATATCCTCTCAAAAGGAGACCTAGTCTTGCTTTACGATAAGGAAGCTGATAAACTTGGAGTAGGGAAATTCGGACCAATGTGGATGGTTCCTTATGTTGTCAAGTGTGTTTTGATGAAAGGAGCCTACGAGTTAGTAGATTATGATGGGATTCCATTATGGCAGCCCTGAAACGGGTTGTACCTTAAACATTACTATGCTTGATTAAGTATAGTAAAACTCACTGTATATATGCTTTCATTGCATGTGTGTGTGTGTGTGTGTCTTTTAGATATTTTTATCTGGTTAGTAATATGCTTTGCAATTGTTGCAGATGTTGAAGTCTTGAGAACCTTTTGTTAGTTACGTCAATGTTGCTAGTCTTAGTATGTAGAATTTGTCTTCTGCAACATCGACCATTTTCTTTCCAAGTGGCGAGTTAGTGAGTTTTCAATGGATTTGTATTGGTTGATCAACGAACAATATCGCTGAGTATAACATGTTGATTGAACTACTCTCTAATGCCATTTCACTTAGCATTTGCCAAATCATTGTTAGGTTGGACTCACAACTCATTGTACTACAACTAACAAACATTTATACTATCTGAAATCCAACAATTTCTCTTATGTTCCTTAGAGTTTGTATTTTGAAAAGACGTTTTGAACACATTCAATATCAACATATTTCCAGAAATCTTAACACATTTACTGATCCTCTAGCTAATTGTGTGTTAAATAGACATTTGTGATATATGTAAAAGTAATATTTTCAATTCACATCATCAGTTGAATAGGATTGCATTTAACCATAAAAAACTCTGAAAGTAAAATAGATAGGTGTTTTAAAAGTTTTTACAAAATTTGTGCCTAAGACACATTTGGTCATCTAACTTGAAAAATAAAAAATGCATACAAAATATCCTATGTAGATCTAGTGGTGCTCATGGTAACAGGTCACAACCTATGCTATCATGCACAAGAGCCTAGCCCAATGGTTAGGAAGACCAATAGTGTGGCACTGTAGCTTCATAGGTAACTCCTCGATCTGGATATTCAGAATACCAAGGGTTAATCCCTCTATGTGATCCTATAACTCTGCTAAGGTGTCAGCCAAATCCAAGTCCTGGAGAACTGCTTTCGCAATGTTTCTCTGTGTTGGCTCACCCGCAACCTATTAGTGTACCACAGGTCGAACAATACCCACATATGTATGCATAAAAATAATTTTAGTTTAGTCTTGGAAACATTAAAAAAACACAAAAAACATGTAGAAACTTGAAAAATCAAAAAACACTTTGGTCAAACAACTTACCCATAGCACCCCATTGTGCTCCAACTGGTAGAATCAAATCCGGATCTCCACGATAATCCATCCCTGAGTATGGATGCTTCTTGATAACGAGATGTTGTCGCCCAAGCGAACTGAAAAATGCAGGGGAGAAAATGATTGTTGACTGACCAACATGTCGAGCCATCAATTTGTCCCACCTCTACATACGTGGATCTCTAGGACCAGCCACACCCAGTGATACATGTTGTGGTTGCATCAATGGGATTTTCTCTAAGGCAAAAGTAATCAAGTAATCAAGATCGAACGATAGCAAAAATTATTCGTCTTACCACTTTTTACCTTAGTTAGTTGTTCTTTCAGTAATGAATGTACATCCTTACACCAGTTGAAAAATTTTAGCTCTAGACACTCCAGTGCATATTGCATAGAAGATCTGTACGCCAGATGTAGTGTCACACTGCTAGCCAATTTTGCAATCATAAAGAGGATCGTTCATAGAGGTAAATCACTCACATTTTGGATGTTTATTTTCCCATCCTTGCTAGGTTGTGTACCTGGCCGACAAAATTGTTTGATGTAATAATCACCGATTCACCTCCACGGGCAAATCCAGAAAGCGAGATGGGGGCACCTCACCTCAACAGTCCGGTAAGAAAGTAAATATCCTCAATAGTAATAGGGACCATCTTGTCCCTAATGTGAAATGTATTATCTATTAGATCCCATGCACAAACAAGGAACTATAATAGTTCTATTTGTTGCCTCGTTCCAGACAACTTAAAGTATTTGAGTAACCCGCAAGTCCCGAGGGCCTCAAATGTACCCACGTTATATAGGGAAACCATGTCTTGTTCTTCATGCTCTCTTTCTCACCATGTAATCAACATTCTGATCCGATGAAAGCCTAAAACACAATCATAAGCTAAATTAGGATCCATTCCATTCAAATAAATAGGGAAAAGTTTGGAGAAAACAGCTAAAACCAACTTGGGAAATGTGCTCAGTGTAGCTAGACACAAAGACGGTGTGTTGCAGAGAATCTAGCCTTCTATTTGGGTGCTCTTCATCACAAGTTTCGATGTGAAAGCCTATGTTGATCCCAGGGAAAAAAAAATGAAACTCCAAGGGACCCAAAAAACCCTAAAACTTGCATGAAATAAAAAAGAATGGATTGAAAAGAAAGAAGAGATGTTTAGTTCCAACCTGGTCCAGACAGCTTGAGAAATGGTCCCCATAAACTTTCGCAATCAGTCGGTGAAGTTTGAGGTAAAAACTGAGCTCAGAGCACAAAACTGGATGGTAAGTTCCAAATGGTAAAAATGGCATGGTAAAAACTTATTTTATGTTTATTTCATGTTAACTAATTGATTAAAAATTAGTATTTGCCTATTTTTACCTATGAAATAGATATTTTTGATCCATTTGGTGATGTTTTGAGCAGGTTTACAACTGATTTGCATAATTCAATGTGCTCAATTGTAAGTTATACTTTTGACCACAAAGCACACTTTTATCTCTTTTTGGGAGCTTTGTTAAAAATGAAAAGGGAACCCCCTTGGAGTCCTCTTTAAGCTCTTTTCATACTCTCTAAACATGAAAAGATTGTCAAACGCTTTTCCTTTCTAGCTCATTAACGGATTGGAAACGATATCTCTCTTGTATTATTTTATGTTTTTCAGACTTGGAAGATTAGTTTACAAAAAATAACTTGTGGAGTTTTCTTTTTTTCCCTTTTCAAACTCTCTAAACATGAAAATGACCAAGTTATCTTTGTCGTTAAACTCGTTAAAAACATCAAATAGTTACAAACTTGTCCATCTAGACAAGACCGAGTTTCACCTTCACTAGACTCGATAAAACATCAAATAGCGATGGATTCATGCGAAGGGTGAAATTATACAACAAGCATATGTTATCCTCCTCAATATTGATAGAAATAAAGAGGTACTGGTTAGCAATGGCCGAGGAAAATGGAAAAACAGGAAACCACTTTATGGTAGCAGGTCACTCTTGAACATGACACTTTCACTCCATCACCATGACTATTTGGGTTGGGTTATTAGCTTGATGGTTATCACACCGTTGGTTTATCATACCATCCATTTCTTTGTTTTGGTCAATGTGACCGATTCACTTTAGTGTCGCCGACATGTTCAAGAGAAGTCATCCAGTCAAAATCCATCTTTTGCAATACCATAAAACTTCATTTTCATGACCGTCATTCCTGAACTTTGTGTCACTAGTCAAATTCCATCTCTAAAAGTCACTACATTAATTTTGTGTTGATGATGTGTGATACATCAAGGCCCTCCTGCAATGAGTCACTTCTTGTCGACATCAACTCATTATCCAAGAAGTTGACTTAGAAACACCCATTCAGTACCTTGAAGGTTGCATACATCAATGGAATGTTTCTCGCTTTCAGTGATAGACATACATCAATGGCCTTTGACCAAAAGACTTTGTATGGCATTCGACATCATATCATCCATTCAAACCATGCAGAATGTACTACAGTACCTTAAGGATCATTATCATTATCGGTGATTTCTCTCACATCTGTTAACAACTTACATCATCGGCTGGTAATCAGATGGTGTCTTCCCATGTTCGACTTTAGATCACATATTCACATGGTTAGAATCATACTTCAATGAATGATTGAAGGAGATTGAAGATCCCGAATCTAGTTTCATCCATCCAGGCCGAGATACAGGAGTACTAAATCATATGTACGATGGCTTTACATTGATGGTCATTCCGATCATGGGTCTATATCTGTAGACGATTGTTTATGTACATGTAATGAATGTTTATAAGCTAGCATGGCTATGCCTTCCCTCGGCTATTCATGTAAAATCAAATATCATGATATATGTATTTTAATTGATGCATGTCACTTTCCACTTCGATACCTCCTCATTACATCGTAAAGAATTTTATTCGACATTGGCATTTTTCTGTCTTCATGCTCTAGGGGGAAATTGTTATAGATCCATTTGGGCACATCAAATCCAAACATTCAAATCAGTGATTTAGGACTCATCAAACCCTAAAATCAGTTGTTTCATGCCCCAAACAAGTCAACCCTTTAAATTCCTCATTCCTAGACAGTTTCATGACTTGAAGACATCCAGTAATTGCCTCTAGAGGGACCAGCGCAGGTAAGCCATTATGAAGGTGTGCTGCAGAGCAGCTAAGCCCACTGCTAGGGTGCTCTGCAGAACATTTAGGTTTCCTTTCACCTATGCTGGGAAAGAATGAGAGAAATTCACATAGGGGTTGGGAATATTCTTATCTGGTGGATTCATCTAGAAGTTTCCCTATATTATCAACTCTTATGAGCTATAAAATGGATGAGGAATGAGTTAAGGATCATCCTATCCTCTCATCCCTTCCTCCTTGGAACTAATTCTAAGTATGGAAGGCCATTCAATGTCCCCATTAATGACAAAGCCTGCTTCATCTTCCTATAAATTGAACACTCATCTAAGTGACTAGGGGTTGGATTATGTTGAATTGTATGGAGATAATGTTGCTATGAGACTTCGGAGCAAATGATGTGATGCCACAATCTTGTATTTCTTTTTATGTGATGTGGATGGGATCCAAGCTGGAGGAATGACTTTGAATTAGAAACTAATGGTTGTAATTCCTTCTTCTATCTAATAAAGTGTTTGAACCTTTTTCCATATAATGTGTTATTTCATAATGCTTATATGTATGAATTGCTTCTGATTCCTTTCATTTATATTCAATGGATCATATGCTTTAATCGGTTTTTATCTTTTGTTCTGTTGACATGTTACTTTTCAAGTGGTTTAAGTACGAGAAGGAGCGACGAAATTGGTACAAGGGAGATGAGAGGAAAGTGGAACTACGGGTAGGTCTTCTATCCTCTCTTCTATCTATTGCTTATAGGGAAAGTCTAAAACACTTTGAATTGTTGTTCTAGGCACAGATACTTGTCTAGTGAATTAATATTTATTCGTAGATGCTAAATTCTCCAAAACACCTAGTCAGTGAGGCATTAATTGTAAAAATCTTTTTTTGTATAAATACCTCATTCTGATAAATAATTAGGGGTTGCACCTTCGAATTAGTTTTTGAACAGAATTTTACTAAGCGGGATATTTTTGAATGTCAATAAAGAATTTTGAGTTATCTACACATGATTTGTATTCTAGTGAGTTCTTCTTTCTGTTTATCATAATTGTTTTCTTCATATAATTTATCTTATAGATAGTTATCCAATTAAAAACCTTAATTGAGTATCAATTTTGCTTTTAATTTGCCATGAATTGTAATTTAATTAAGAGACTAAGTTACAGAGTTCTTTGCTTCTACTATTTCCTCTTGAAAGTTAAATTGCATTAGGTTTCTGTTATAATTTAGTTATATTATGTTGATCATTAAAACAGAGTTTTAATGATTTCCTCTTGCAAATGATTAAGTACTCTATCTCAGTGTATGATCATTTATATTTCCTTTTTATTCTAAAATCCATCACACATAAAATTTAAACTATTCTGAGCAAATAAAAAAACATCCCTTCTTTTATATTTAAGATCTTTCTAAGTTCTAGAAACACCTATTTTAATTCACTGTTCTTTTGTCATCCACAAAATCAAAAACCCCAAAATATTTTAGATTCTTTGGCATAACCAACTGATCTAGGGTTATCTCAAAGGACAACACTTCCAATCATCTACAACAGCTTATGTGGCCATAGTACCTCATTGATAATTTATTTGCCTTCTTTTGTTGCTTGTGGGACATCTTTTTATATGGTTTTAGTCTCACAAATATGAAACCCCCCATTGCAAATTCCATTTCATTGCAATGTTGATTTCTGTTGTTGTTTTGTCCTATTTCATGCGGCAACTAAGTTTTCCTTCAATACTTTGAGAACCCCTTTTTGGTGTCATATGTGGTCGTTTTTTTTGCTTGAACCTTTATATCCTCTTTCAAGGGTGATGTGATAGATGGAAACTATTTGGCCCATTGTGTTTATTTATCATATGAAAAAAAACTTAATATCCTTCTAAACATTTATTCACAATCTCAGCTTTTCCACTATATGAAGGGTGGTAAGATGAACTGTGAGCCAATTGAGTACCAAAACTAAAAATTAATTTAGTCCAAAAGTTTCCACTGAAAATTGGATCTTTTCACTTACAATAATATTTGGTATTCCATGTAGCTTTTGGACTGTTTCTGTGAATTCTTCTCTTAATGTAATTTCTTTCAAAGAATGAGAAAGAGAGAAAACATGTGCATACTTTATCACTTGATCTACGACTACCATAATGACACTTTCATTTAGATTTTGATAAAAACATATACTAAAATACATTGAAACTTCTTCCCAAGGTTGGCTTGGTATGGCTAACGGTTGAATGACCCCGTGGTCTTAATTGTCTCTCCATCTTTTTGTTGGCATACCACACATTCTACCACAAACAATTGCATATATATTTTAATATTTTCCCCAAAAAATATTTCTTTATCCTATGGTATGTCTTCAACGACCCTAAGTGTCCTCCTATGAGTGAAGCTGGTAACTCTAGAAGGACCTATTGTTTGAGTTCGTAATTCTTACATAAGTATAAGAGATGTTGATACCATAAATAATCATTTTTCCACATCAAAGTTTCTATAACATCTAGGTCCTCCTATAGTCGTTGAATTAACTTGTATCACTTCTCTTCTTTCTTACATTCCATCACTACTTATTCCACATGGTTAGATCGTTGAATGAAAATAACACATAGTAATCCATGTGTGTCTTTCTATTTTCTTGAAAGTGTGTCTTCCTCTTTTCTTGACAATGCATCTTCTACAATATTTTATTTTCCATTTCTATAGATAATTTCAAACTCATAGCCCAAAATTTTTGTTACCCTTTTTTTATTTATCTTCTAAAAGAATCTTTTTTCTCCAAGAAGTATGTTATGTAACTAGATCAAGAAAACAAAAGAAATTATAGCTCATCGACTTGAGAATAAGCCTCTTCTAGGGTGCAACCTCCTTTTACATCACATAAATGAACAAATCTTCGATGATTCAAATGAAAATACCTCCTTGGTATATATAGGAGTCTAAGGGGTCAAAATATAATTAGGGCCTATATAAAAATAATAATGTAAGGGCACAACAATACGGCTTGTATGGGCCACAACAATAACAATATGGAGACTACACTAGTATTATAGGGACTAACTTGCCCCTTTCCTCCAAATAGGTGTTGTCCTCAACACTTGAGAAGTTATAGATGCTTCTGAATAAAATACTCATCCTTCCATTTGGAGACTTCAACAGGTAACTTTTTCCACTTAATGAGATACTCTAAAATTGATCTATTTTGTAGCTACCAAATTCTTGTTTATGTGATTGATTAAGGGCTCCAATATGATTTTTCATTCCTTGTCAAGTTCTAGAAATATAGTTTAAACTGGAAGCTTATCACATATAACCTTCTTTAAGAATGAAACATGGAAAAATGGGTGTACTTTTGAAGATGTGGGTAGCACCAATTTGTATGTCATACTATCGATCTTTTGCAACACCTTGTAATGGCCATATTACTTAGGTGATAATTTGTTATCCTTCTTAGCTTGCTTGAGGGACATTTTTTTATATGGTTTTAGTTGTAAAAATACCCAATCGCTCACACGAACAATTCTTTCATCGTGCCATTGACCTGTATGTTATTTCATTATATTATGTGCCATAGTGAGGTGATCCTTTAAGAGTTGGAGAACTTATTGTTGATGCTCGATGTAATATTCTACTTATTGAACCTTAGAATTTCCTCTTAAATAATGTGATGGACAGTGGATGGTATCCATAAAGTGCCATAAGTGGTGTCATTTTTTTGCACTATGGAAGGAAGTGTGATACTAGCATTTTGCCAAGGGTAACCACTTGATCCATTGTGTTTTTTTATTAGATACAAAGTGGCATAGATATCCTTCCAAACATTTGTTCACTGTCTCAGTCTCCTGATTATATTAAGGATGATAAGATGAGCTATGAGCTAATTGAGTCCCAAGACAAGAAAATAATGGTGTCCAAAATATTCCAGTGAAATTGGGATCTCTATCACTTACAATAACATTTGGGTTTCCATATGTATTTTGAACTGTTTCCACAAATGTAGTAGCAATTGTATTGGCTTTGAAAGGATGAGATAGTGCATAAACGTGTGCATACATGGTAAGTCTATCAGCTACCACCATGCCGATTCTATTTCCTTTAAACTTGGCTAAAATTGTGATAAATTCCACTGGGACCTCTTCCCAACACTAACTTGGAATGACTCTAATGGTTGTAAAAGACCTGGGTGTTAATTGTCTCAACTTTATGTTATTGGAAAACAAAAAATTCCACCACAAACATTTGAATATTGTATTTAAGTCCATCCAAAAAAAATTCCTTCTTGACCTTGTGGTAAGTATTTAAAAATCCTAAGTTCCCTCCTATAGGAGAGGTGTGCAATTCCAAAATAACAACTTATTTTTATTTTTTTATTTTATTTTTATTTTTGTTTTATGTTGAAGGTTCTTACAATGATATAAGCGATCTTTTTACCACAGTGAATCATTTTTCCAAATAAATGAATAAGATTCACTAAGATATTGTTGCAACTTTTGAATCAACGTCCATACATCTTCATCATTCTTCCATTCATCCCTTTCTTTAGTTATCCAATCAAGTTGGATAATAGAAATGGCCTAGAGCAATACTTCCACATCCTCATCCCTTCTTGAGAGTGCATTTGCAACAAAAATTTTCTTCCCTTTTTTGTAGATGATTTCAAATTCGTAACACAACATATTTGTGAGCCATTTTTCCTTCTCTTGTAAATATAATATTTTTCCAATAAGTATTTACAACTATCATGATCTTTCTTTTCCTTGAAATGTATTCCCACTAGGTAAGGGTGTCATTTCTTCAGTGCATGTAGTATTGTAACATTTACTTCTCATAAATAGGTTTCTATAAACAATTTCCCTCGATTGGATTACTTTCAAAGGAAATGGGTCTCCCTTATTTCATTGAAACAACAACAATGCCATTTCTTGAGACATCACATTCCACAATAAAGGCTTTTGTGAAGTCTAGTTTAGCTAATACAGGAGATTGAGACATTTCCACTTTATGATGTTCAAATGCCTTAGTTGCTTCTTGAGTCCAAAAAAATGCATCTTTCTTCAGTAATATTGTTGTATGTGTTGCTATTTTCTCATAATTCTTAACAAACTTGTGATAATACCTAGAAATCCTCGAATATGCCTTAATGTTGTGGGGGTTTTCCATTCCTTGATGGCTTAATTTTCTTACTCTCTTCCTTAACACCCTCATGGGATACAATATGACCAACACATTCCACTTCTTGTACCCCAAAGAAACATTTTGGAGGATTTTGCATACAATTGTTTCTCCTCCAATAGTTTGAGCACCCTGTCAACATGTTGAATATGATCTTTCCAAGACTTGCTATGGATTAGTATATCATCAAAAAATACTAACACGAATTTTATAAGGAAGGGTTTAAAATGGAATTCATCAAACCTTGAAATGTGGAAGGTGCATTAGCAAGGCCAAAAGGCATGACCAAAAATTCATAATGACCTTCATGGGTTCTAAATGGTGTTTTTGGAATGTCTTTTTCTCTTCATTATAATTTAATGATATCCTGAAAAAAGATACAACTTCATGAAGGAAATTTCTCCATGTAGTTCACCCAACAATTAATCAATGACATGAATGGGAAAATTATCTTTAATAGTGAGTTTTTTGAGCTCAATATAATCTAGACACATTCACCATGGTCCATCCTTCTTATGCATGAATACCAATGGAGAAGAGAAAGAATTTTGGCTAGGTTGATCATGAGTTATAAATGGTGTTTTTGGAATGTATTTTATCTTCATTCTAATTTGATGATATCCTAAACAAAGATACAAATTCACGAAGTAAATTTCTCCATGTAGTTCATACAACATTTCATCAATGACGGGAATGGGAAACTTATCTTTAACAGTGATGCTTTTAGCTCAATATAATATGGACACATACACCATGATCCATCCTTCATATGCAGCAATACTGGTGGAGAAGAGAAAGAACTTTGGGCAGGTTGAATTGTACCTACCTCTAGCACTTCTACAACCATACATTCAATTTTACTCTTTTGGGCATAAGGATATCTATAAGGTTTCATGTTGGGAGGAACATTTCCTAGAATCAAGTGATAGTGTGATAATGATCATGAATAGGTGGGAGACCTTTGGGAGTCTCATATATATTGAAATGATTATCAAGGACTCTTTGGAGATATAGAGAAATGGATGACTTAGATGTTTAAACATATATTAAACATAATTTTGCAAATACCCCTCATTTTTCCTTCTTCAAAATATTTTCCATGCCATTCGAGATTATTATATTCCCAGGTTTGCCTCTTACACTGCTTAATTCAATTTCCTTCCCTTCCTATAAAAATTTCAAGAAATGTTCTTGAAAATTAAAAGTTATTACCCCCAAAGACGGTAACCATTGTACTCGTAATAAACCATCCACACCACCCATTGGAATGGAAATAATTGGACCATTCAATACATATTTCCCCATGGTTATATTGATATTACAGTACTCCCTTGATAAATTTATAGTTCCTCCATTTACAACCATCACTTAACACTTTGGTGTTGGATGTAGAAATCAATTCAAATCCTTCGCTGTCTTACAATGAATAAAATTATGAGTGCTACTTGAATTAATCAACACCTTTCTCTTCTTGATATATCCTTCTATCTTGAGAGTTTGAGGAGTGGTAATTCCCACCAATGCATTACAACATATGGTCAAATCCATTTCTTCTCTTTCAGTCCCTAGGGTTGGTTCCTAGTCTATATCTTCTTCTTTTGATGTCTCTTGTTCATTTTCATCCTCCTCTTCACAATTTATGTAAAATAAGTTCTTCTCAGCACACTTATGACCTTTAGTGTATTTGTTATCACAACTATAACAAATCTCTTTTGCCTATTTTTCTTCTAAATGTTGTGGTGTCAACCTTATGTATTGTGGGAACCTAGGAGCATAAGTACTTCCATATTTTGAGTTGTGATTGTTTCCATAATTTTTCTTTTAAATTTTCTTGCCACTATGAATGTATTCTCTAATGACTTAGGTTCCGAAGATGAACCTCATGTTAGATGTTATCCTTTAAAGTACCCATGAAGACATTAATTAGGTGCTCCTCTAGAATATTAGCTACCTAGATATTCAATATTTAGAAGTCCTCAATGTGCTCCCCAACTGAACGCTTTTGTTTGAGATTTATCATTTGGCTAAAGAAGGAATTTCTTTATGTATCTTCATAATGTGCTATCAATTCGACCATAAAAAGTGTCCAAGTGACTAGCACTTTACGAGAACAAAGCCATCGATACCATACAAATTAATTGGGGTTTAAATATAAAGATGCAATGTGTATTTTTTTGTGTGTTATACACCATGTAGATCAAAGAGCTACTCCATATGTAGTATCTATGTTACCAAATTCTTTCCATAAAATTTCCTCATATTGATATTTGGAATGTGCTTGGTCTTCAACCCAAAATTAGAGTCTCTAAAATCATGATTCACATTCATTTTGTTCTCATCATGAGTTTCATGGAATACTTTGTTACCATTAGGAAGAATTTCTTGTAGCAACTTTGTCAAAGCTTCCTTCAAACCTTCCATTTCTTCTTTTAAACCATCCTTCAAACCTTCTATATCCCTTTTCACTTTTGCTTCTAAACCATCCATGTCCCCTTTCAAACCATCCATATTAACATTCATCATCAATTCAAAATCATTTTTGGTTACTCTTTGTGAGAGTGAAATTTGTTGCAGTTGGTTTAGTAATTTTTATATATCATGTTTCATTTCCTCCTATTCATCATGCATCGTAGTAGAGATTTTTGTTGGCCTACTTGGTGTATCCATTTTTTTATTTTGAGACATTTCAGAACCAAATAATGATATCTATGATTCAATATTCTCTTTCAATCACTTCAAGATGATTAAAAAGAAAAAATACAAATTTAAGAAAAATACACACGTTTGTTTTGCTTTTAGGAGCTCGATATTGAAACTATTGTATCTCTATAATTTTTTCCTACCAAGGGTTGAAACTTTGTCTTGAGGTATATTTATGTGTCTTCTTTCCAACCCCACAAGATAGATTGAAATTGGATTCCTCAAGGTAAATTTATTCCAAAACTCCCATGATGACCTAATTATAGTCAGGTTCAATATAGTGAACTTGTATGTACTACCATGTGTGACTGCTTCAACCTTAGACCCTTCAAATAATCCTAAAGAAACTACCTCTAGTTCAATTTCATTCACTTTCAATGGAATTCAAATATGATACTAAAAGAGAAACTTATGATGATTTTCCCTAGGTCACTTGTTTGAGACTCAAATTTGAAGCATGCAAAAGCCATAAGTTTCTTGGACCATATATTCGAAAATATAGGGAAAAAAAATCTAAAATTTTAACATGAATTTCACCAATATTTATGACTCCATGTGAGAAAATTTTCAACTTCTGGGATCTCACAGAAACAAAGTTATAGTGAAAATACCAAGATGGCCTACTTGAAGCAGCAAAACCCTAGGATCCAAAGCTGTGATACCAAATGTTATGTAACTAGATCACAAAAATAGAAGAAAAGATAAATCATGGACTTGAGAAAAAGCCTCCTCAAGGGGGGAATATCCTTTTACATCACATAAATGAACATTTGTTGGATGATTCAATTGACACAACCTTCTTTGTACATATAGGAGTCTAAGGGGTTAAAATATAATTAGGGCCTATATAACACTACTAATGTAATGGCACAACAATAGTAATAGTGGGCTTCTATGGGGAACAACAATAACAATATGGGGTCTACACTAGTGTTATAGGGACCTAACAAAGTACTTAATCGTCTTCCTATTTTGTATGTATGTCATTTATTAATTGCATGTAGTATGGCCCACCTTTACTTTCCATTGATTGGTTTGAGTAATTTATTCTAGTTAAGTACATTGCTTTCAAAGGAAAGGGGCATTACTTCTTGAATAAAAATCACACTAATTCCATGGTCTGAGGCATCACACTTCACAATGAAGGTTTTTCTGAAGTTAGGTGTGGCTAAGATGGTACTTGTACATGTAGCCTATTTAAGTTATTCAAAACCACTTTAATATAATTAGCCTATTCTAATTTTATATTTAATTAGAAAGGAGTAATGAAAAATAAAAATATAATATAAAAGAAAGAAATTGATATGATTAAATTTCATGTAGTTTAAATATGTATATTCAAAAATAAAAATTTAATTATCCCCTATCCACTCATGGAATCTCTGGGAAAACTTCCTGAATGAAACTATAGACAAGTTGTATCTAATCATATCAACAGAGATTGAAGGAACATAAGAGGAATTGATGTCTGAGAAATCTTGCTAGGAAAATTTTTCATGTTCCTCAAAGTCGGTTACCGCCACAAAATGAAGAGCCGAACAAATCGTCGTCTTTATATAAGATAATGTAAATGGTAAGTGAAATAAAAGCCTTGTTAGAGGTGCAAGACAGTAGTAGATTGCAAGTTGGAAGACTTAGGGCGCAAATGTTAGAGCCAATTTTGTAGGTGTTAGATAATATTGTCTTAAATTGATATGGTTTTGTCTTAATTGTTAATTATCTTAAATTGATTTCATCTTAATTGTCATTTTTTAAGTGGTCATTGCCTTAAATATAATTTTTGTCTTAAAATATTTTCGTCTCAAATTGTTTTTGTCTTAAACTGTTTTTGTCATAAATATAATGTTTTGTCTTTAAATATTTTTGTCTGAAACTATTTTTGTCTTAAAATTTAGATTTAAGACAATTCAATTGATATTAAATTTTAATGTAAAATAAGTAAAATAAAAAAGTAACTTTTTAAGGCAAAATATTTATTTTGTCTTAAAAAATGTTTGAAAAATATCCTTCATGTAGTAGTGCTAAATGGGCATACATAGTGACTATGATAGTTATTCAATTATATATCATCTTGTACATATAATGAGTATAACTCTATGGACAAAATTAAAAGTCCATACCCCAAACAAGGACAATATACGTTTTACATTTTCAAAGTTACTTTCAATTTGCACTTACTCATATCAAATTGTTTTCAACATTGATACAACTATATTGCATAATTGTATGACTATTCTTGTATGTTTTGTGTTCATTACACTATATTGAGATTAATGTGATGCAAAGTGTCATTCTCTAAGAGTTATATCCTCCATATATGTTACTCGGGTAATTATGTGATATTGCTTTGACTTTAAAATTACATGTAATGGTTTTCATAATTGTTAGAAGTTTCCAACTATTTCCCTATATTCTTGGGATAATAACCAAAATTGGTTCCTTTAGTTTCGATTTTTTTCCTAATCTAAATTTTTGGAAAACACATATAAAAGGAATTTTTTTTTGTTTTATGTAAAAATTTATGTAACTGTTTTAAAAGTTGTGGAGGGGTTTAGAAAAAATATGACATGTTTATATTGGTTGTTGTAAATATCCCTTGAATGATGATAATATTGATTATTATTTCCTTGTGGATGTTTGCCATACAAGGAGGGTTTTACCATGTAAATTGTTGTGTCAATCCTTGTGTTTGAATATTCTTCTATTGTGTTTCTTTGTTATTATTTTCTATAATTTCAGTTTATTTGTATGTTATGCTTTCACTGCTGGACTCAACAAGTGGTATTGGAGCTTTGGGGAAAAGTTTATGTTAATGGAAAAGATGTCAAGTGCGAAGTTTGAAATCGAAAAGTTCAATGGGAGTAATAGCTTTGAGCTATCAAAGGTTAAGATGCGAGATATGCTTGTGTAGCAACGAGTGGCAAAGATGTTTCTAGGCAGGGCAAAGAAACCTGTGGACATGGATGATGAAGACTAGGAGGACATGGATGCAAGAGCCCTTAGTACTATTCATCTGTGCTTGGCAGATGATGTGTTGTTTAACATTGTTGGAGAGAAAACAACTACATGCTTATGGACCAAGTTAGAGAACCTTTATATGATGAATTCCTTGAAAAATGGAATCTACTTGAAGCGCAAATTATACATTTCGTGGATGATGTAAGGTACAAAGATCTCTAAGCATTTGAATTCTTTCAATACTCTTTTATGTTAGTTTTCTAGTGTAGATGTAAATCTCGAAGGGGAAGTCAAAGCAATTAAATTATTCGGTTCTCTGTCTCAGCCTCGGGATCATTGTTTAACCTCTATTAGTTTTAATTCTATCGATACCATGACTTTGATGCTATTGTGGGGATATTTATTTTCTAAGGAAACTTTATGAAAGTATAGTCATAAAACCTCAACATCATAAGCAATGGTAGAAATAGGTCGATCAAAAAAAAAGATTGAAGTCAAGAGGCAAGAAGAGTAAGTTTATGTGCTGGTATTGTAACAAATCAAGACATATTAAGAAGGATTGTTGGAAAAGAAAGGAACAAGATGCTAAAAGGACTCTACAAAGGAAGTTAATTCAACTAAAACAAGTGAAAGTATTGTCCACTTCTACCATTTCTCAACATCATGATAATTGGTTTCTATATTTTGGTGCTTTGCATCATATGTGTCTTCATATGAATTGGTTCTCTTCATACCAATCTATTGATGCTAGTGTGATTTTCATGGGTAATGATGTTACATGTAAAATTTTTGGGATTGTTAGTATCAGGAATAACATGTATGATGGTATTTTTAGAACGTTAACAGAGGTGAGGCATGTTCCTGAGCCTAGAAAGAACTTAATATTTTTTGGAGTGTGTTAGGTCCCTATAATACTAGTGATTCCACCATTACTATTGTCATTATATCCCTTATTGTTATTTTTGTGCCCCTATTGTCCCCATATTGTTATTATTGTGCCCCATAGAGTCCCACTATTGTTATTTTTGTGCCTTTATATTATTATTATTAGGTCGGCTTGGTGATATTGTCTCACCTTAGACTCCTATATATAGAAAGGAGGTTTTGCCATTTCAATCATCGAAGAATTGCTCATTTGAGTAATGTAAAGGAGGTTTCCCTTCGAAGAGGTTGAATTCTAAGGCATTGATCTATATTTTTATCTTTTCGTGAGTTGGTTTCCTAACATTTGGTATCAGAGCTTTGGATTCTAGGGTTTCGCTACTCCAAACAAGTCATCGTGGCATTTTCGCTATAACTATTTTTTTGCAATGTTTCAAAATATACAAAAAAAACCCATTTGAGCTAAAATCATTCTGAACTTCAGATTTGAATTTCAGAGCTTGTCTCACTACATTTATGGAGATATGATCTGAGGAAGTTAGGACTTTTTAAGACTCCCAAATTACATTCCAAACAGGCGACCAGGGGAAAATTTCCATAAATTTGTTTTTGAGCATCAAATTGAGATTTAGTACAAATTTTCAGAAAGAGGATGGCCTTGTAACTTTCTGTGTACCAGTTTTAGGTACTAAGGTCAGAACATTGACACGTGGAATGCCATCCAAGTTCGCTCTACTTAACTAGTCTATAATCAGGTCACCGTGGGATATCTGGCATAACTCTTCCTTGGAGAATCCAATATTGATCAAACTTGCATGGTTAGAAAGAGGACTCAAAGGGCTAATTTAGGACGTAATTTCAGATATTCAAGTTCCGCAGTTACATAAATACATCAAATTCAATGTCAGGCTCCTATAAAGTGAAAGAAAAAGGTGTGTAGTTTTTTTTTTTCCCAATTTTTGCATAAGCTTGGTTTGAAAAATTAGTTTGAAGGAATTCAAAGGGCATAGTGAAGAATTATTATCGGTAATTGATGCCGCGAAGAAAGAAAATGGAAACATTTAGGAACCAACCTGAAAGCTCTAGCATGACTCATGAAGAAGAGGATGGAATGCAACATGATATATCAAAATTACAAGACCAAGAACAACAAATTTCACTCACACAAAAAGCAACAAAAGCTAAGATGGATGATTTAAAGAAAGACATAGAAGTAAGATGGATGGTTTAAAGAAAGGCGTGGAAGCTAAGATGGATGGTTTAAAGAAAGGTGTAGAAGCTAAGATGAATGGCGTGGAAGCTAATATGGATGGTGTGGAAACTAATATGGACGATTTGAAGACAGATTTGAAGACAGGGAGGGAAGATTTGAAGAAACATTTGACAAGGCTTCTACAAGAAATGTTTACTAATGGTGAAAGGGTAGTAAAGAAAACTCATGATGAGAACAAAATAAATGTTAATCATGATTTTATAGACTGTAACACTGGATCAAAGAACCACCATGTTTGAAAGATCGGCATGAGGAAGTTTGATGGCAAGGATCTCGAAACATGGATACTACAGATGGAGCAAATTTCAATCTCCATAATGTGCAAAACACACAAAAGTTATGCATTGCAACTTTATATTTGGAACCAAATTAGCTTTTATGGTATCGATGGATTTTCTATCGTAAACAAATTGTCACTTGGGCTACTTTTACGGATGAAATGATAGCACATTATGAGGATACAAAAAGAACACTTTTTTTAGCCAATTGATGAATCTCAAACAAAAGGGTTCAATGATGGAGCAGATTGAGGACTTCCAAAATTTTAATATAAGGGTAAAAGATATTCCAGATGAGCATAGGATTGATATGTTCATAGGTACTTTAAAATATAACATCCAACATGAGGTTCACCTTTGGGAACCAGATTCATTGGAGAAGGCATTCAGGTTGGCAAGAAAAATGGAAAGAAAAATTATGGCAACAAGGAAGCCTACCACTCACAATCATAAATATGGAAGTGTTGTTGCCTCTAGCCATCCACAACCTAAAAGGTTGACACCATAACAATTGGAAGAAAAAATAGCAAAAGGGCTTTATTACAGTTGTGATAGAAAATCCACTAAAGGTCATAAGTGTGCCGAGAAGAAATTATTTTACATAGATTGTGAAGAGGAGGAAGAAAAGAAACAAGAAACGTAAAAATAAGAGGATATACACCAGGAAAAAAACCTTAGAATAAGAAGAAATGAATCTGACCATATCTTGTAATGCATTGGCTGGAATTACCACTCCTTAAATATCAAGATAGAAGGGCATATCAAGAAGAAAAAGATAATAGTGTTGATTGATTCGGGAAGTACCCATAATTTTATTCACTATAAGATAGCCAAATAATTGAATTGCTTCCTATATCCAACACCAGAGTTTCAAGTGATGGTTGCAAGTGGAGGAACCATAAATTTCTCTGGAATGGCACAACTCTCCCTTAGGAGAGCACTTAGAAGTTCTAAAAACCTACCACAAGGTTAAGAAGGATTTTTTTGGGATGGCCTTAAATCGGATATTCAAAAGTTTGTGGCAGAATGTTTGGTTTTCCAACAAAATAAAGTTGAAACAATTAGTACCCCAAGACTATTACAACCCTTATCCATTCGAAGCCAATGTTGGGAGGAGGCTTCAATGAATTTTATCATAGGTTTACCCAAGTCCAAAGGAAAGAGTGTTATCATGGTGGTAGTTGACAGACTTACCAAGTATGCACACGTTTGTGCATTATCTGATCCATTTAAAGCAACTGCAGTTTATACTTCATTTATGGAAACAATTCAAAAGCTACATGGAAACCCAAAGATTATTATAAGCGAGAGAGATCCCACTTTCATTGGAAATTTCTGGACATAATTATTTTCTTGTCTTAGGACTCAGTTAGCTCGTTGCTCATCTTATCATCCTCAATCTGATAGGCAAACTGAGATAGTAAATAAATGTTTGGAATGATATTTTCATTGCTTTGTATTTGATAAACAAACACAATGGGTCAAATGGTTACCTCTCGCTGAATTGTGGTATAACATTTCCTTCCATAATGCAACAAAAATGACCACATTTATGGAACTTTCTGGATATCATCCACCATCCATCACATCATATTCAAGAGAAAATTTGTAGGTTCAAGCAGTGGAAGATCACATCGGGCATTAGCAACAAGTTCTCCAACTCTTAGAGGATAACCTTACCTTGATGCAAAATAGAATGGAACAACAAGTAGATCAACCTTGCAGCGAAATAATTTTTGATGTAGGTGATTGGGTATGCCTACGACAACAACCATATAAACAGATGTCCCTCAAGCAAGCTAAGAAGGATAGCAAATTATCACCAAATTATTATGGTTCGTACAAGGTGTTGCAAAAGATAGGTACTATGGCATACAAATTGGAACTTCCTACAACTTCCCAAGTGTGCCTAGTTTTCCTTGTTTCATGCTTAAATAAGGTTATAGGTGACAAGATTCCAATTCAAACAATATTGCTAGAAATTGATGAGGAAGGAAAAATCGTATTGGAACTTGAAGCAATCAAAGAAACAAGAACTCGATAGCTACGAAATCGATCAATTTCAGAGTATCTCATCAAGTGGAAGAACTTACCCGTTGAAGATTCCACATGGGAGGATTATAATTTTATATAGAAGCACCTGGAACTACTCAAGCGTTGAGGAAAACACTTTTTTGAAGGAGAGGGGCATGTTAGGTGCCTATAATGCTAGTGCTTCCCCCATTACTATTATCATTATATCCCTTATTGTTATTGTTGTGCCCTTATTGTCACCATATTGTTATTATTGTGCCCCATAGAATCCCATTATTGTTATTTTTGTCCCTTTATATTATTATTGTTAGTTCGGCTTGGTTATATTGTGTCCCCTTAGACTCCTATATATAGAAATGAGGTTTTGTCATTTTAATCATCAAAGAATTGTTCATTTGTGTAATGTAAAGGAGGTTGCCCCCTTGAAGAAGTTGAATTCTAAGGCATTGATCTATCTTTTTATCTTTTTGTGAGTTGGTTTCCTAACAAAGTGTTAGATTCTACTTGTTATAATGTACAGTTCAAGGTGGATTTATGAAGGTGATGAAAGGAACCTTGGCAGTCATGAAGGATAAATCGTTTGGGAACCTTTATAAGATTGAAGGAAGAACATAAACAGATCATGAAACAGTAGCATCTAAAGGTGCAAGTGACTCTACTCTTTCATGTCATTAGCACTTGGGTCATATGAGCGAGAAATGGTTGAAGGTATTGCTTGATTGTTAGTTACTTCCAAGCTTAACATATCGGAACTCAAATTTTTGTGAGCATTGTATTTATGGAAAAAAATCGAGACAGAAATTTAAAACAGAAAAAAGTGTTAGTAAAGGAATCGTTGATTACATCCATTCAGATCTTTGGGGGCCATCTCCTAAAGTCTTTTTTGGAGGACTTTCATATT
The DNA here is from genome assembly GCA_000404065.3 of Pinus taeda. NCBI lineage: Eukaryota > Viridiplantae > Streptophyta > Pinopsida > Pinales > Pinaceae > Pinus > Pinus taeda. The sequence goes on from APFE031670617.1 coordinate 111,660, forward strand.
TTGTAACATTTATATATGATTACTCTTGAAAGGTGTGGATCTATTTCATAGATTATTTTAGGGGCGAATGTTCGCCCTTTGGTGAAATTAAGGGGTTTTAAATTTTTAGTGGACGAATATTTTGTATCATAGTAGATTTTTACAAATCCCGTAAAATAGCCCACCTTATTTTAAGGGAGAGTGTAAAAAAGTTAAATTTAGCCCTTGAAATTAGGAGTTACAACCTT
>APFE031670617.1:112202-123063 GCA_000404065.3 Pinus taeda
CTATTTAAATGGGGGAATTAAACCAGCATAGATCCATCTTTACTCTGGATCTACTAACCCCGAGAGGTATCAAATATCATGATATGCAAACTAGCATAGAGTGAAAAAATATTTGATCCGAGTAAAAATGGATGTTGTAATTTAATGTATCTTAAACATTTTAGCTTGGTTAAAATAAAAAATAACTATTAACTTTATTAATTTTTATAAATTACTAATAGTAATTTTTAAGCTCCAGGTTTATGATAACCCATGGTAATACCAAGATCTTACAAGATTTTATAATTGAGTAAAATATTCGTCATGCCTGGTGAGAGATTCGCCAAAAAATTATATATACATACTATATTATTGATAAAATCGCCTTCCATTTTTCCTATATACCATGGAGATTCGCTTATTTATTATACTTATAAATTTAGGGGGGGTTCTTAAAATTTTCCCTGATCTATTTACTGGAAAATAAAAGTTGATGTAGTTAATGCTTTTAAGAACTATAGAACTTTGGTTGAAAAGAGCACTAGTAGATCAATTAAATGTTTGAGAACTGACAATGGAAGAGACTTTACTTCAAAGGAATTTGAAAATTATTTCAAGGAAGCTAGGATCAAAATACATAAAACCATATTTTATACTTCTGATCAAAATGGTGTTTTTGAACGCATGAATATAGCTCTTCTAGAGAGAGAAAAGAGTATGCTCGCATAAATATAACTCTTCTAGAGAGAGAAAAGAGTATGCTCAATAGTTCTAACTTGTTGCAGGAATTGTGGGCAGAAGTAATTCTTACTACATTTTATCTGGTAAATTGATCATCATCAGCTACAATTAACTGTAATATTCGAGAAGAGTATAGACATGTCAACCTTGTGATTATTCAAATCTTAAAGTGTTTTTTGTGATGCCTATGTTATTATTCCAAAGAATTAGCATTCTAAGTTAGATCCAAAAAAAAAAAAAAAAAAAAAAAAAAAAAAAAAACAACAACAACAACAACTAATCTTTGTTGTATATAGTGATGGAGTTAAGGGATATATTGTGGGATCCTACTTCCCAAAAAACCATCATTAACAGAGATTTCAAATTTGATGAATCATCACTCATGAAATCAGATGTAGATGGTGAAATGAAACAGGGAAAAATACAACAAATTCAATGAGTTCAATTGGAAACTCAATCATCTTCAAGGGAGGATTACCATGAAGATATTCATCAACAAAATCCTACAGAGCAGATGAGGATACATAAATTTTTTGAGAAACTAAGGAAATACCACAACAATTATAGGAAGGTCTACATGGATCATATCTTTTCCTAAAAGGTATGATGATTTTGCTACATTTGTTGCTTTAATTTCCAATGATGGAGAACCTAGTTGTTATCACCAAGCAATGGAATTGTCTGATAGTGATAAATGGAAGGTAACAATGGAAGAGGAAATGGATGTCTTACAAATAAATAGAACATGGGATCTGGTGGAACTTCCTAAGGATAGGAAAGTTGTCAGTTGCAAGTGGGTCTAGAAATTGAAGAAATGAGTTGATGATATTGTTCAGAAGTACAAAGCAAGATTGGTTGCAAAAGGATATTCTCAAAAGGAGGTATTGATTTCGATGAGATTTTTCCACGGGTTGTTAAACTTGTTCAATTAAATTTGCGTTAGCATTAGTTGCGCTACTTGATCTAGAGTTAGAGAAACTAGATGTTAAAACAACATTCTTACATGGATATTTGGATGAGGATATATATATGGAACAACGAGAAGGGTTTATTCAAAATCACAACAAGAGGTTTGTTTGCAAAGTCAAGAAGTCACTGTATGGACTAAAGTAGTCTCCCAGGAAATGGTACAAGAAGTTTGATTCCTTCATGATGAGCTAAAATTTCTCCAGAAGTGACTATGATCATTGTGTTTACATTCAAAAATTGGAAATTGGCATATTCATTATTTTGGTATTATATGTTGATGATATGCTTGTAGCAAGAAAAAACATGGTTGAGATCAATAGGTTAAAGACCCAGCTGGCTAGGAATTTCAAAATGAAGGACCTTGGAGTAGCAAAACAAATCTTAGGCATGGAGATACACAAAGATAGGAAAAATGGTAAGTTGTTGTTATCACAAGAGAAGTATTTTTGGAGAAAATATTTCTGAGATTCATTGTAAATAATGTGAAACTTGTTCAAATCCCTTTAGCTTCCCATTTCAATCTTTCTTCATGTTTGTGTCCTAGAAATGATAAAGAAAAAGAGTATATGTCTCGTGTACCATATGCTAATGTAGTAGGATGCTGAATGTATGCGATGGTTAGTACAAGGCTAGATATTTCACATGAAATTGGTGTTGTCAGTAGATAAATGGAAAATCCACGTAAAGAGCATTGGACAACAATGAAATGGGTGCTTCAGTACCTTAAAGGCTACTAATTATTGCATTACCTATAATGGTAGTGGTGATTATGTTTGTGGTTGTGTTGATTCATATTTTGTAGGTGACATGGGCAAGAGGAGATCCACTACTAGATATGTTTGTACTCTTGCAGGTGGGGTTGTAATTGGTGTTGTGAGTGGATACATGGCAATCCAGGTAAAGAGAATTTAGCAGTAGTGAAATTAGTGCTTTGGTATCTTAAAGGCACAAGTTATTACTATATTACCTATAATGGTAATAGTGATTATCTCTATGTTTATGTTGATTCATATTTTGCAGGTGACTTAGACAAGAGGAGATCCACTTTTGGATATGTTTTTACTCTTGTAGGTGGAGCTGTTAGTTGGATGTCAAAGCTTCATAACATAGTTTCTTTATCCACTACTAAGGAAGAATACATTGTTGGCTTTCATTCTTGCAAAGAGGCAATTTGGTTAAAAGGTTTGCTAGGTGAGTTTGGAAGGATGCGCGACAAGGTGAAAGTATTTTGTGACAGTGAAAATTATTATTCATTTGGCGAGGAATCTAGCTTATCATAGTAATGCAAAACATATACTTGTTAAATACCATCTTGTAAGACAGGTTATTGATGAAAGTGGCTGAGTGGTGGCTCTCAAAAAAGTCCATACAAAACAAAATTGTGTAGACATGTTCACAAAGCTAGTCTTGTTAGAGAATTTTAAATGGTGCCTAGCTTCTCTTAGCTTGCAAGGAAGCAGATGAATATTTTAGACATGATATATGAGGTAAGTCGTTTTCAAGGTGGAGATTCTTATAAGTTGCGAACTATTTCTTTATATTCTTAGGATAATAGCAAAATTTTGTTCCTTCAGTTTGGTTTGGTTTTCTTAATCTAATTTTTTGAAAAAAAAACATATAAAAGAAACTTTTTTGTTTTATGTAAAAAGATTTATCCTATAAGCCTATAGAGACAATAAGAAAACATAAAATCTGATGGAGAATGAATTGAATAGTTGAATAATATATACATGTGAATTGATTGTTGTAAATCTCCTTGGAATTGCCCTAATATTTTCTCACACAAAAAAATTGCCACATAAAACCCTGGTGTAAAACCTAGTGTAAATCTTTATTTTATATGAGCAAATTATACTTTCGCTGCTCCACTCAACAATAATTTATATTTTCAGTCAACAACCACTATACGCTGCTCAACTCAACAATAATTTATATTTTCAGTCAATAACAACTATTAGTAAATACTAACGTGCAATTTAAAATAGAAATCAGGGCCCATTGGAGAATATATGCGAACCTTTGGGCTTTGGATAAGTATACGTCACTATGTTTTATTTTAGTGATTTTTTTCCTTGAGATTACCAAACCGTAAACCTTAAATCAATAAAATCGTAAACCTTTTAACTTAAATCAATAAAATACGAAATTATTTGGCTGCTGAAATAAAACCATATATATTTTCTCACATCTGGTTTTATTATATTCTGACAACGATCACACGAAATTATTACAGAAATAGCAAAATGAGATCAAAGAAAAATTTGAGGAAGAGATCCAACTCAGCACTCAGCTGCTCAACAACGTCTACAGCTACAGTAATATATCGATCTTCGTCATGGCGTTTCTGTCTAATATCTATTCATCTGCAAGTAAAATACACACATATGATAAGCTGTAGATCAAACAAATGACTGCAATGAAGTTAATCTATATCACACATCCATAAATATATAGTTATAATGCAAACAATAATCTACAGCAGCAGGAGTAAAGCATACAAACTTGTTTGGAATAATCAACCCTTATGGATAGAAACATTTTACAGAAGGGCATGAAACCATATATCATGGAGAAATATGTAAGATCTATCAAATAATACTTATAAAGAACAGCAACGTACCCTATCAGTATGCAACGGTGCTCCATAATTGCTTTGTAGAATCTAATATGGGGGCGGAGGAGGCGACTTGTACGAGTAGTGATGTGCAGGTGGTGAGGGGTAGACTGGTGGTTTGGGATGCCGGGGAGGAAATGTAGGTACTGCTTTGGGAGGAGTAGGGCTTACTGCGTAGGCTGGGGGAGGTGGAGATTTGTATCCGTATGGTTTTTCTGGTGGAGATGGAGCAGCTTTCGGTGGTTTGGTCACTGGAGAAGGTTTATGGTGTTTATGGTGCTCGTGGTGTTCATGGCGCTCATGGTGTTCATGGTGGGGAGGAAGAGGAGTTGGCCATGATTTTGGTGGTGAAGGAGGAGGAAGGGGCTTCTCTAGTGGTGGAGGCTTGGCATATGGAGCAGGAGTTGGTTTGGGAGGAGGTGGAGATTTGTACTTGTATGGAGGAGAAACTGGCACTGGCTTAGGAGGAGGTTTGCTATGTACCGGTGGTGGTTTCTCCACTACTGGGGGCTTGGGTGTGGGTGCAGGGGCGGCTTATTATAGATTGGAGATGGAATGTGAGAGGGAGAGGGAGGGGGAGGAGATTTGTAAAGGTATGACTTCGGCGGTGGGGATATATAGTATGAAGCAGCTGATGGATTTGCAGCACAAATGCTACCAACGATAAAAAGAAGCAATAACTTGGAGATGAAAGACATCCCTGCAAGACTACTCATCCTTTTTTTGGTAGTAAAGAGATCGAGAAGCCGAACTGGGTCATCGAGATCGAGATCGAGTAGTTATGGTTTTTGTTGCTTCTTACTACACTGAGTCATTGAAAATGGTTTAGAAATGCTCTCAATCGGTGCAGTGGAGGTCAAGCGGGTGTAGCAGTGGCAATGCCTTGCACTCAATGATTTGAAGCCTATTTTTGGTAGGAAACTAATAACAGATTGCATTGTTTGTCAGGGGTGCGGTCGTTTGCGCCGGAATCTGATATATCATCAGGGTTCCTTTTCTATTCCCTTCATAATTGCGATTGCAGCGTCGAAGGAACCCGGGACACCAACGCTCAAACCCTTGCGCATCTTTGGGTCATTAATTCCTACTTGTCTATGGTTGTAATTCTCCATTTGAGGAGTTTGTTCCTACATAATAGGGATTTAGTTTCTTCTCTAGTTTAGTGTGTGGTTGAGAAAATCTCTCAACCACACTAGTGTACGTCCAAGATAGAATTCCTATCTTGAGACTATTGATTGTATAAATATGTGTGTAATTCCCTCATTCATATATAATAGAGAATATATTGGTTGTGCTAATTTTATCTTGGTATCAGAGCCTGAGGGCCTAGCCCCTCGTGGGCTAGGCTGCTCCTAGGCTGAAGAGAATAAAGGTTTTGTGAATATTTGTTTGTCCATCATCCGCTATGCTTGTCGTTGAGCGTCGCCGCTAGCCCCGCCGCCACTAGGCTGCGGGCGATGTGCAGGCCGTGCTTGACCTTGTCGTTGCTTTTTTGCACTGCTGCTCAGCTCACTGTCTTTGCACATGTGGTGGAACATGTCAACTTCGCAACAAAGGGTGAACGTCTCACATTGCGTGTGAGGGAGATGATGTTCGCAGCAATCCTGCGAAATGAAGTGGGGTGGTATCGGATCAGATCGGAATTGTGGCGTTTGCAGTTTTTTGCCCAGAAATTTGAAGCTTAAATTGGCGATGGACTGTTGTTAGGCCGAACAAAGTGCCACGTTGAGAATTGTAGTGTGGAGTGAATTATCTCCGGGAGATCGATCATTCCAGAAGACGTTCCACAAATTAATTCTTGAGCAGATGGCCAAGGAACGTCAAACATGCTTGAGTGCCTCAGGAGGACATGTGGTGTGGTATTGGACCTGTGAAGCTTGTAGCTGAGCTATTGATAGTTTCACTCTGAACAGCTCACAATTTTGGTGTTGCAGATTCGACAGTGATGCGTTGTTGAAGAGCTTACTGTGCGAGAAACTATGTACTTCTCCAGTCGATGTCAAGGGGTTGGAACCATATTTGCACACTGGAGGGCAAGATCTCACGAAGAGACTGTTTTTTCGCCGTAAATGAGACTTTATTACCGCAGAAGCAGCGGTTCTGGGATCATTTGTTCCTGTTATGAGGTGGAATTGGTGGCTTTTAGTGATAAGTTCACAGGATGGGCTCTGGCAATGAGAGTGCGGACAGAGCTCTAGAAATATTTAAAGGATTAGGTAGGACGATTGCTTGGATGGTGTTGATATTTTTGACGCAAGTTACAGAGACGACCATCTTGTGCTGCAGTGGTCATATGTATAGATGTTCGTTGCCTCTGGAAGAGGTTAAAACGCAGCTTTGCAACTGGTTTTTTCTGCCGGGGTCGGCGGTCTCCTCTTTGGATATGACACAGGAGTGATATCCGGGGCTTTGCCGTATATTCGAGATGATTTCGCCGCAGTAGAGAATAGCTCATTTTTGCAGGAGAAATAGTGAGTGTGACCATTGCGACTGCTATAATTGGAGCAACAGTCGGAGGATTCAATCGGATTCGGCTGTTGGGCAGCTGCCGCACAAGAATCTGTTGTCGCTCAAGGGTTGGTGCTCTGAAGAACCAGAACTTCTTTTGGTTAACATGAAAGTTATTTTTTTTCATTTTTGGGAATTATTCATAACATTATTAAGCCTTATTGAGCCTAGCTAACTCAATGTAGGTAAAGTTGTTTTGTTAGAATTCATGACTCTAACAAATGACAGGATAAGCATGGAGTTCCAAGAAGTTATTTGAACATATAAGGATGCCCATGATGTAGGAGAAGATGAGGTAATGAAGCAACAACAACGGTTATGGTGGACAACAAAGTAGATGTTTGTTTGAGTTGGTGTGGTTTGTGGAATAGACTCCCTAGCATGTTGTAATAGTCATTGTATGTACCCAGAAATTCCAAATGTTGAAGTATGGAATGTAAGCCTTGTAAAGGCATTTGAAAGTTCATGGTGATCTCAAAACCACTTTGTAATGGTTTATGGTCGGCCCGAAACCATCTTTTTTCACTGTAATGTGATGGTTGGTGGTGAGCCAGAAATCATCTATAGAGTCTTAGTGGCTACAGGATTTTCCCGGAGGTGGTGCATTTAAGTTCCGGATTTGCTCGATGGTGGCAGATCGGACTGGCCCGGAGGTGGCACATTTATGTTCCAGATTTTCCCGGTGGTGGCGGATCGGACTTGCCCGGTGGTGGCATATTAAAGTTGGCGGATTTGTCCGGTGGTGGCAGATCGGACTTGCCCGGTGGTGGCATATTGAAGTTGGCAGATTTGCCCGGTTGTGGCAGATCAGACTTGCCCGGTGGTGGCATATTGCCTGAGTGGCTAACGTGTACACAAGAGCTTTGTGCTCGTAGGAGCAAGTGGACTGCAGTAACACCTGGCTCATGGTCTAAGATATTGGTGTGTCTGAGCATAAGAGGGTTGGTGCACTTTTCTATCTGACAGTTGCATCGAAAGGCGCAATCAGCGCAACTATTTGCGATTGTTATTTGGACATGAATATTTGGCTTAGAAAGGCACTGATCTCTCTTTGTTTTTTGGAAGTTTTGTACATGCAATTCACCTGATAGTGGTGGATTTGATTATCATGACAAGTAGTCATTAAGGGGGGGAGTTAGAAATAATTAATTCCTACTTGTCTATGGTTGTAATTCTCCATTTGAGGAGTTTGTTCCTACATAATAGGGATCTAGTTTCTTCTAGTTTAGTGTGTGGTTGAGAGAATCTCTCAACTACACTAGTGTACATCCAAGATAGAATTCCTATCTTGAGACTATTGATTGTATAAATATGTGTGTAATTCCCTCATTCATATATAATAGAGAATATATTGGTTGTGCTCATTTTATCTGGTGGTGGTTTCTCCACTACCGGGGGTTTGGGTGTGGGTGCAGGGGGTGGCTTATTATAGATTGGAGATGGAATGTGAGAGGGAGGGGGAGGATATTTGTAAAGGTATGGCTTCGGCAGTGGGGATATATAGTATGAAGCAGCTGATGGATTTGCAGCACAAATGCTACCAGCAATAAAAAGAAGCAATAACTTGGAGATGAAAGACATCCCTGCAAGACTACTCATCCTTTTTTCGGTAGTAAAGAGATCGAGAAGCTGAACTGGGTCGTATAAGATTGTCACATATGATTGATATTTATAACAGTCGAGAGAGGTTTAGGGGATGAGGATGTTCGATGAGAAGTTTCCGGATGGAACGTGGTATTTAATAATCTTGTAAAGCAGGTTTGCTGTCACATCACATTCCTAGACACTGTGTTACTATTTAAATGAATTTAAAAGTAAAGTTGGTAAATGTCCAGAAACCTTTCTTGGAGTTCTGAAAGTCGTGTGTGTTGGAGAGATGCACAGCTTAATTAAACAACAAATAACACAGTAGAATTAATCATGCACAGAAAACACATCTTTTAACGTGGTTCACCCAACCAATCTGGGCTATGTCCACCAAACATAGGCATCAGGAATTTATTAATCAAACAGGAGATTACATAATGAAAACCTCATAAAACTCTCACTCTTTTAGCCAACATCCGAATGATTGCCTGTTATATAGCATATAGAATCTAACAGCCTCATTAACTCACTCACATCAAATATAGGAGGCATTAACTCCCTCCCAACAAACTGGATTTAATCTAGGAACTGAATTTCTATTGTTGTCACCTTCAGAGATTTTTGCCTATTCATTACAAACAGAAAATCTCAACAATCTCCACCTTGACAACAATTAGCCTGATGCCCTGTTATTATTATTTTATCTTTTCTACAAGCCAAGAGAAGCCAAACACCAGCGTAGCTTCTCTAACAAAATTGGTTTCGTGAACATGTCTGCACAGTTCTCCTTTGTATGCACCTTTTCAAGAGAGACTCCTCTTTCAGTGATAACCTGTCTTACAAAATGGTACTTGATCGGTATATGCTTTGATTTACTATGATAGGCTGGATTCTTAGCCAAATGTATTGGACTTTGACTGTCACAAAATAACTTGATGCTGTCATGCAACGTACCAAATTCACCAAACAAACCTTTCAACCAAATCGCTTCTTTGCAAGCATGAGAAGAAGCAATGTATTCTTCTTCAGTAGTGGACAAAGCAACAATGTTCTGTAGCTTTGACATCCAGCTTATAGCTCCACCTGCAATAGTAAAGACGTACCCTGAATTTGACCTTGTCTTATCCAAATCACCTGCAAAATCGGAATCAACAAATCCGAAAACAAATTCACTATTGTTATTGTAAGAAATACAATAACTACTTGTGCCTCTCAAGTACCGAAGCACCCATTTCACTGTTGACCAATGTTCTTTACCCGAATTTTCCATGTACCTACTGACAACCCCAACTGCATGTGAAATATATGGTCGAGTACAAACCATCGCATACATTAAACACCCTACTACATTGGCATATGGAATTCGAGACATATAATCCTTTTCTTCATCTGTATTAGGACATAAACTCGAAGAAAGCTTAAAATGGGAAGCTAAAGGGACTGAAACAGGCTTCACATTATCCATACCAAACCTCAAAAGTATTTTCTCAATATACTTTTGTTGTGATAGCCATAGCTTACCATTGCTCATATCTCTGAAAATCTCCATGCCCAAAATCTGTCTTGCTGCTCCTAGATCTTTCATATCAAATGTCCTTGCCATCTGAGCCTTCAACTTGTTGATTTCTTCTATGCTTTTGCTTGCTAAAAACATATCGTCAACATACAATACCAAGATAATGAATATGCCATTATTCAACTGTTTAAAATAAACACAATGATCATATTCACTTCTAACATATTTCTGACTCAACATAAAAGAATCAAACTTCTTATACCATTGTCGAGGCGACTGCTTCAGGCCATATAATGACTTCTTGAGCTTGCAGACAAATTTCTCATTGCGATGCTGAACAAACCCTTCCTGTTGTTCCATATATATTTCCTCATCTAAATCACCATGTAGAAATGCAGTCTTAACATCTAACTGCTGCAACTCCAAATCAAACAAAGCCACTAATGCTAACACAATTCTATTGAAACAATTTTAACCACTGGTGAAAATATCTCATGAAAGTCAATACCAGCTTTTTGAGAAAACCCTTTTGCAACCAGTCGCGCTTTGTACCTGTCTTCTGTATCATTTACACCCCATTTCAGCTTGAAAAATACACCCCACAGTTTTCCTGCCTTTCGGAAGCTCAACTAGATCCCATGTGCCGTTCTTACTTAAGGCCATCATTTCGTCCTTCATGGCTGCTTTCCACTTGTCACTTTTCAAACCTTCTATTGCTTCCAGATAGCACAGAGGTTCATTGTCATTAGCAGTAAATGAAACAGAAGTGACATAATCATCATACCTTCTTGGTGGCCGTTTGATTCTTGTCGACCTCCTTAAGGATGTTTCTGGCGCTTCCTCGATTGGCTGACTACCATCTGTAGGAACTTCTTGTCGATCAGTATCTGAGACCTGTTCATGATCTAAACCTGAACCCTGTTCATGTTCTGATTTTGAAACCTGTT
>APFE031670633.1:0-27459 GCA_000404065.3 Pinus taeda
CATTATTAGGTGTCAGCTAGGAGTCAGTCCTTAAACATGCGGCCATCCAAAACTAATTATTTCAAATTTAGGGGTCATTATGATATATGATTTCAAATTCGAAAGGGCTGGCTAGTCTCTTATTGTAGTTTGCATGAAAACCCTCAAACAAAATCATTTTTTGAATGGTAAGCTTTTGGTAATTTCTTACCAGGGTTTCTCTCATCCATAATTCAAGTGAGGCTGACCACCACAGGCAAGCAAGGTTGACCAACAAAATTGCAAGCGAGGTCATTTTGTTACAGGAATTCAGAAGAAATGATGGCATAAGAGAAGAAAGTAACATGTCTGGTCATTGTTTAAGAACAAAGCCTAAAAGCACTGAGGTTTTAGTCAGAGATAAATTATTCAAGAAAGCAGGATGTTGGAAGTTTTGTAAAAAATTGCGAGGAGGACATACTTAGGTGACAAAGGAGTTTGCACTGCATTTCACTGGCTCAAGCACAAAGGTTGGAATCCTAAACTTGCAAATTTCTCCAGAGATCATAGCTTTGGTGATAGATATTCCTAGGGGGCAAGATACATGTTTCAATAACTTTAGATTCGACATGGAACCATGTAAAGTGTTTCTAAAGCCAGAGTTTGCATAAATAGACTTAACCAAGGCAGTTCCCAGGAACTACATCAAGGACAACTATGCCAACTTGCTCTTCACATCCAACGTTATTTTACGTGTGAGGGAAGATATCAAAAGGCTATTAATATAATTTTAAACTCGTGTTTCATTTTACTGGTATGATTTCTTTAGATTTGCCTTACTTCCTGTATCGAAGTGTAGCTAAGATGGAAAATAAAGTGCAGTTGAAATCTCAAAGACATGAAACTTCCCTGTTTCATCATGGTCTAATTAAACTGATAGTTCTACATGAACTCAAAAGGATCAGCAAAGAATGGTCTTCTTTTTTGTTTTTATGTGACTTTGGAGCGGAAATCAAGATGTAGGCATTAGCCCTAAGGTTAAAGGAACTCTATTAGCAAAAACTAGCAAGTCTGTAATGTCCAGGGCAAAATATTTGTTAATTTGAAACCTAGGAAGCAGGTGAAAGAGAAAGTAAGAAAAAAATGAGTAGTTATTCTTGAAACTCCTAAATCTACAAAGAAAAATATATTTGAGGTTAAAGGAATGACACAAGAACAGTCAACTAACACACCAATTCAAAGGAGATTGAGTAGAAGTAAAATTGCAAAGGAGAAGGGAAAATCAGTGATCTCGGGAGAAAGTTCAAGCTTGAAGGGTGATTTAAATGATATTTCAAAATCCATTGATATTGCTGAATCCCCTTTGGTGCAGGTAGATGTCATAGAATTTCATAAAGGAAAGTCGAAGAAAATGAAACCCTCCAAGAAGCTGGAATTTGAGCATGATGTTACAACATTTGTTTTCAAGCCTAGAAAGCTCTTAACCAAGAATTCCAAAAAGATGCAAGAGTCCAATATTGAGTTAGGGAAAATAGAAGAAGCTTCTGCTATTCAGGAAGAGTTGGTAGACTTTTCATCTCCAATACTTGAAGGTAACAAAAACATAGTTTTTTCCACTCAAACCGAAAAAGCAAGTTATGAAGAAACGAAAGAAAAGTTAAGAGCAACTAATAATGAAATTGCTAGACTAAGGATGAAATCAAGGAGGCATGTTCCTGAAGGACTGATTTGAAAAGGGTAAAGGCTCTCTGGGAAGTTGAAAAAGTTTCCAAACCAGAAATAGTGAGTAGTGAAACTCAGTACTTTACTTGGACTATTCGTGCAATCAAAGAATCTAGATTTGTAAGGAGGATGAATGCTCAATTTAGAGCTACTAACAGGAGATTGTAAAGACAAATTTAAGACCTAGAATACAGTTAACAAAATCTAAGGAAAGGCTACAACAATAATGAAACAGAGTGATGAAAAAAGGGAAATAAAGGGTATATATTAAAACAATTTTGGTATTAAAAAGAAGGTTATCTCTGAAGAAGAACAATCTTATAAGGTTAATTAGTTTTTTTTTTGGTGATCATATCAGTCTTTATGAAATATTGAAAATTCCCAAAATGCATATTTTGAAGGTTGTTTTGAAAAAAGAGCATACACAACAGTTTCGTAGCATTCTACAAAACTGATGAAGGTGACTTTTTAGCACTTTATAGATGCATTTCGAGGGTAAGATCTGATAAATTCAAAGTTTTGATGACTGCTTGTCGATATATGAGGATCATTGATGAAGTTTTGAGATGGCATAGATGCAGAATGGTTCAAAGAAGTATTCCATAAGTGATATAAAAGTTGTGCCACGAAAATAGGCTATTTTCGTAGCACAGTCATGTTTCTTTCTATTTTTCATCTATTCGAGATTCCCTTTCTTGCACAGATGAAAAAATTAAGTTTAAATGGATTACTAACACATGCCACATATGAAACTACTTGAAGGTAAGCATAAAGGATTAAGGGCCTTCAAAGGAAGAACTCTGTCTCCTTGTTTTCAAGATAGTTAGGTCATGACTCAGCACGGTTTGCAACAATATTGGAGACATCATCAAGCTCAAAGACATGGATTGAAAACTAATTAAAGAATGTATTTAAGTCACAGATAAGATGGTTGAAAGCATGTTTTAGGAGTTTCACTCCTATTTGTATTAGGACTCTTAAAGATAGCTAGTTGTCAAGTTGTAATTCAGTAGTTTGTTTTATGAATAGATATGTGTCAATGTTAGGAATTCGAATTCCCCTAAAGATGGATCATAGTATCCAAGGCTATAAAACCTCTATATAAAGCATGAGAATTAAATTCCTCGGGGTTGGCAATTTCATTAGCAAAAGAAAGTTGTGTTATTGTAAGAAACTGTGTTTTTTCAAACTTAATATAGAGATCAGTTTGACTACTCAAGATTCACAAGGATTTTATGTGTTTGATGTTCTTATGGCCTTTTTCAATTACTTATTTTCAGTGGTATGAGCTTGTGATATTTAGAATTCATTGGAAAATTCTCTAACTTCCTTCACATGCTTGTAAACTGTGTTGATTCACTATGTTACTATTTTATTTATAGAACTAAACTCTAAGTGCCTTGACTTACATTTTTTGTTGATCATGTTGTTTTGTTGAAGACTATCTTCACTCCATAGCCCAATAGATGTTTGCTAATATTTGATTCAACCAGTGAACCAGTTATACATTTGTCCATTTTGTTCCTAGAGTTAGCAATATAATCATTAATCAAAAATCTTAAACCTATCGAGAGAGCCCTCTCACGTTGAGGAGGCTAAGCCTCAACCAAATATTGGTTTGAAAGAGTTACTCAGATTCTACATTATTAGCAACCTATTAGGGTCATATTTTATGATAGCATGTGCAATCATAAATATGCATAAATTCATAACATAAACAACAGATAGATTCACAATAAAACACACAATGATTCAGAAATTCTTATCTTTATTGATCTCTTTCCCAGTACAACCAGATCTGCCCTTAACACTCAGCTACAGGGGTCTGCGCACACAACTGCAGACTCTACCAGGCCTCTGCGGACACAGTTGCAGACCCTCTATCTATCTACCTGGTGGGCCCCAGTATTGCAACAATAATGTTGCAACTCCCCGGACTCCCTTCTTTAATTTTATCAACCTGGTAATTCGTAACAAACTTGGAAGCGACGGTGATGTATGCACAAGTACTAGCCCTTGCCGCAGGTGTCACTTGGTCAGCTGGCACAAGTCCGCTAAGGGCTTAAGCCAACTTCTATGAGCTCTGAGAAGAAGCTTTTTAACTGATGGACGAAAGCTAACTCAAAGGAAGCTAATCTACTTGCAAAAAGAAACTGAAAGGCAAAAAGAAATGCAAACCCTAGCAAACCTTAATTCTACCAGCTAGTCCTATTGATGCAAGAATGAGAATGCAAACTACCGAAAGAGATGCCATTACTTCTATGAAGGTAAAATTCATGTGGCTAAGTTATTACTATCTGAAGAAAACATCTTTTTGTATTTTTGAATAAGTTGTTAGAATTATCATGCATGTGCTTTTAACTGGCTTTTGACTATGCAGAGGTGGATTGGTGAGAGGAAATGCCTGGAAAAGTTTGGGAAGGTTCAGAGAGGGTCTAAGGAGTCCCTAACACTCTTCCCCAGAGTCTCACAAGGTTTGGCTATTAGGAAACCTCACTTGTGAGCTTCTACAGGAAGTCTGTAGGGGTTCTACAGGAAACTTCAGGATTTCTACAGGAAACTCCAGAATTTCTACAGGAAACTTGGAAGTCGGTTTCTAGGAGGTGTATGAGTGAGGGAAGGTGCACTGATGGATCTGGAGGTAGGATAGGGGTCTAAAGCAGCCTAAGGACTGGTGGATGGAGTGGTGAGGAGGTGTAGAAGGTTGACTTGGCTTGAAGAAGGCTAAGGCAATAATTGCACAAAAACTAGGGTTATGTGAGAAAATGTGGCAAACGTGAGGTAAGGATTCTAAGTAGAGGGTGGAGTGGATGGTGCTGAAGGAGAATAAGAAGATGAAGGAGTGGTACAGGTGCTCTGCAAGTCGTTTTTCCAATCTGAACCAACAAAGACTTGTAAATTTAAAGACCTAGTTATGTTGACCTAATATGCTAGTTGTTAGTAAAGAGAATGAACAGAAGTGTAACTTGCAATGAAACCATGTATATTAACTCATGCAACTAAGAAAATGAAAGTCTGAACTTGTAACCAACTTCTACACATGAAAATCAAACACTAGTGATTGCATGGCAAAGCAAAATGAGTGTTTTTGTGGGCAGCAAAGTCATCCTAGTCACAGCTCCTGATCCCAATGAGGGAGAGGTGAAACCACAGATGTTTGTTGGCCCTTTTCTTGAAGTTGTTTCTGTTAACAACCTATCAACTAAATCTGAGCATGAAAAGCTATTTTACTCATCAAAGACAACCTAAATAACAAAACCAGATTTAGATCTAAATAGCAGATTTTATTTTAGGAATGCAGCAAAGACACACGAAAGTAAACAAAGGAGGTACTGAGCACTTGAGATGGGCGCAACCCCAAGAGCTACAGCCTCCTAAGAGAGATTTAGAGCTGGTGCAAAGCTGGATTCATCTTTATTGATCAAACGAAATGTTACATTCCAAAAACTGTCCACACGGAGAACTTGAAAATGTGCTGAAAGTAAAGCTAATCCATAACCTAAAAATCGAATTACAAAATGACTAACTATTGGCTAACCAAAATTACTAACTACGAGCTATCTACTAGCTATCAAATGGCTAACGAAAATGAGGCCCTAAACGTTGTTATTTATACAAATTGAGGACCCCAAAAGTCCTCCTAAACTTTAGGGACTCGGCTGCCCAAAACTTGTAGTTAACAGCAGTCCTACTTTACTTGCTTGGCTACCCTTGTGCTAATTTATTTGGTGGCCCTTGAACTCCGAGCTGATGGTGGAGAATTCGAGGTAAGGGCCCTTAAATGAAGGGGACACCTTCCTACAAATCCTCTCCCTTGTTCTCCCACGAATTTGGCTGCCAAGTGCTCATTAAACCTTCAATTTTGTCTCCAAATTGACCAAAAAGGCTACACAAAGCACACATTAGACTTGTTGGCATAATGAATACCCAATTCACTCTATTAGCATAAATATAATAAAAAAAAATGCAATAAACTAATGAGAATGGTGGATTAAGTCGAATTAGGAGGTTGAATGAGCCCAAATAATTATCCATTTTTGGGGCTCATCATCACCCCCCTACTGAAAGTGTTGCTCATCCTCTGAGAAACCAATCTATCTCCTCATCTTCGATAGCCTTGGTGGCCTCCCTGTGATCCCAAGCTTCTGAAGTGATTTCCTCTTCTCTGTCATGAAACCATGCTTTTCTCTCTTCTTCTTCCCACTGCCTGTGCTCCTTTTCTTGTAGCACTTTTGTTAGTGCCTCAGCCTTAGCCTACAGCTTTTCCCTCTCTCTGCTGTTCATCAGATGTTTCCTTGTCTTTCCTTCTTCCTTTCATTGTTTGGCCACCCTTTTCCTCCAATTTCTTGGTCTCTCTTAGCTTCGCCCGAGCTTCCTGTAGAGAATTCTCAACTTCCTGTAGAACTGTCTATGAGTCCATCATCTTTATTTGCTCTTTCTAGGTGAAGGCTCTTGGCTTCCTCATTCATAGATGATGGATCTCTTTGAAGTAGGCTCCTCCTTTTGTTTAGCTTTTGTGTCCTCAATGAAAATTTGCTTCTTTGACTGTGGTTTGGGGTCTGCCAGTTCTTATCTGCATGCCCTTTCTTGCCTTAAAATATAGTGGAAGCTCCCTCTTTCACTTGTTCTTCAGCTTGGGAGAGGTACTTAGGGCGGCTAGCACAATTGCTACCTCCCTAGCTAGGATTTCGGCTGATTTCTCCTTCTGCTTCCCTTTTTCAGGACTTCCTGTACAAAGTCCTATAGTGGTTGTTTTCTGTCTTCTTGTAGAAACAGTTCTCCGTCTTCCTGTAGAAACAGTCTGCTAGCTTCCTGTAGACCCAATTTTCTCTGATTTGGCTTGCTTGGTTGGGGTTGCCTTCTCCTTGACCTGTGTTGTGGTTGCCTTGGGTGTGTACCTACTTGTTTGTACTTTTTTTTAGTCCTCTCTGCCCTGATTTGCAACCGTTTCCCCCTTGGCATTTGTGTTTTTATTTTACTCCCAACTTTGGTATGATTTTGCAAGTATATTCAATCAGATGGTGGCAATGGTGGTGAAAGGAGATGAAACCAGTGGAGGATGGAAGAATGCATGCCTCCTCAACAGACTTCAAGCTTCAAATCTCTCTTCATAATCGATTCTGGCATGCCCAAAAGGCTCTACAGGATGTTTCTGGTAAAAATACAGAACTTCCTGTAGAAAGTCTTGTAGCTTCCTGTAGAATGTTGAACCATGACTAAATTGTGTCTCGATCCTGAAAAAAATGAGTGTTCATGGAGGGGATGGATGTGAGGATGCATGGGAACTTGGTAGGGACCCTTCTGCTTGTGTTGGGAGGCCCCCTTTCTGCATTGTGTTCGTGTAACCTACAACAGTTTCCAAGGATTAAACTATTGTTTCTTTTTTCCTCTCTGTTTCTTCCTTCTTTTCTTTCTTTCTTTTCCTCTTGCTTCTCCTGTGGATTGTCCTATGATGGCCTATCCTGGGTCTTCTTACCACTGCCTTTCTCTCTTGCCTCCCCATGTTTCCTTTCTTCAATTTTGTGCCATACTCAATTAATGATTGCAAAATAAAATAGGGGATGTTTAACTTCTGTTTTGGAGGTAAATCCATCCTATGTCTGAATTCACTCAGGAACTGGAAATGATAGTTGTAGAAAATACTGAACCACCCCTCACAGGTAATGTATTTCATGATTTGAAGGATGACCTTGCTCCAAAAAGGATGTAAGCTGGTTGTTCTGGTTTGGTGAGAGTGCCCTGTTTCAATGCTCCGAGCAGAAAGGGACTATTGTTTTATGTCTTCCTCTTTTGATCCTCAGGACAAGATTTCTCAAGTGTTTGTATTTCAACTTTGCACCAATTCCCTGGTTATAATGCTTTTGCTACCCAAACCCAACTGTCAAAAGGGAATTAGGCTCCCACAGACAAAGTGCAGAGCTTAATTTTCATCCTCAACATGCATACAATCACATAAAATTCACATTCTTCATGCACAGGTTAGCCCTCACAGTGGTTTATCGCTTCTACCAGAGGAATTTATTAATAGGAACTGTGGAAGAGAATTTGACGCAGAACCAATTGAAACATTCCATGTAACACACAGGAAAACTACTATTCTGGATTCACAGGCAGGCTTGTTTCATATTTTTTTATTCAAAACAGTTTAGTTCACCACCTTTCAAACATATCATGCATGGAAGAGGCATGTTCGAGCCTACCTCTCTTAGAAACTCCAATTTATCGAAGAAAAATCCAGACTTTTCTGCTCTAGAAGGTTGTTTTTTGTGTTTCCTGTAGAAACTTCCTGTAGAAACGCCTGTAGAGTGCCCCTGCGGGATTTTTTTTAAGAAACGCCAGAAATCTCGAGAAACCAGGCAGGAATCTTGCAGAGGACCAGTGGTTAACTGATCTGGACGTGGTGGACATGTGCTCTAGTTGTGACCGCAGTTGAACAAAGGGTGGTGAGAATTTCAGTCGAGCATCATTTAATTTCAGCGTGATTCATGTGAAAGAGTGAAGTGGCCAAGTGTATTTGGCCACATGCAACTGGAAGTGTTGTTCCTGAACTGTTTTTTTTTCCCCTGTAATCACTGCCGTGAATTGAATTGAGGTTTAAACGGCCAACACTCCTGGTTGCTTTAATTTTCACGTAAGTCAGTTGTCCATGTGTACTGCGTGACTTCCAGTTGAGTGCTAGAGAAGGAAATCAGCTTAACCTTGCTATATGCATGGCTTAATTCCACCATTCCATTCATTCATGTAGTTTTTAGATTAGATTTGTGCAATAGAAGAACGAGTTTCAGTCACGTACCTGAAGTCAAATGGCTGATGTGAGGTGTTGTGGCTAGTCATTGCTGCATGCACTAGTTTATTTGGTTGCATGAGCGATTTGCTGAAGATTTTTGGTTGCTTTCCTTGTGCAAGTGTGCTCTGGCCGGATGCACGCTGCAGAAGTTAATTTCCACGCTCAGATCTGCACCTTCAAGCTGCTGCTGCTAAATTTTCACTGGACTAGAACTTGTTTTCGCCATTGCTTCCAAATGATAGATCGGATCAATCTGAAAATTGTTGAGCATGTTCCTATCATCATGATGTACCTCCCATAGAAAACTCATGATCAATGGATGCACTGATTTCGAGACAAATGGAAAATGGCTGAAGATTTCAGAGAGTCATTTCTCGGAAACCGTGCATCAAAATTGGCTGAAACTATTTGGGTATGCTACTATCACCCATGTGCATCTCCCCATGAAACAGGTTTTGAAACGGATGCACGGATATGGAGAAAATGAAAAAATGGCTGAAGGAGATGGAGGCTGATTTCTCAGAAACCGTGCACCGGAATTGGCTAAAACTGCTCAGGCATGTTGCCATCACCCTTGTACAATTCCCCATAAAAAGGTTTTTCAAATGGATGCATGGTTTTCAGGTTAGGGCAAAAAACCATTCTGTTCTAGGTATTTTTGCTTCAAGGCATTTTGCAGTTTTGTTGCATGTTAAGAAAAGTGAACTTGGGTTGTGATGCAGGTATGGATATGATGGAGGAGGAGTTTGAGGATTGCAGGAGGACTTCTGAACCCTTGAGGAAGCTACCATGTTCACCAAACTGCCTTTTTGAAATCCATTTCTAGCTTCCTACAATTTCTACAGGAACTTCCTGTAGAAGCACAATGAGGTGGAAAAATGATGGAGAAAGGTGAGGGATGGACACAGAGGTTCTTGTAGGCCTCACCAACAGATTCCCACCATAAGATTCCCTTTTAAAAATGAATTTGGTTCGTCCAAAGGTTTTACAGGAAGTTTCCTGTAGAAATACAGAACTTCTTGTAGAAATGCCTGTAGCTTCGTATAGAAAGCCCAGACCTTCCTCTGCCTTTGTTTTCAATGATCCTCTTGACCTGCTATGTCCTTCTTGCAACCTGCAATTATTCAATGGAAATTTTATTTATTTTTCTCTTTTTTCTTCTTTTTTCTCTCTTTTTCTTTTGAAAACAACTAGGGCACCTCATGGAGGTTTTCACCCTAATTCCCTGCCCTAGGCGCCTCCAAGGGAGGTTTTCACCCAAGGATCTTATTCTTTTTTCTTTTCTCTTTTTTTTTTTCCAACCCATTGACCGCCTCATGGAGGTTTTCAATCAATGAGCCAATCTAAGGCGCCTCCGAGGATGTTTTCACCTTAGATTTTTCCTTTATTTCCATTTTTTCATTTTATTTCTCTTTTTTTTCCTTCTTTTTTTTTTCTACCTACCCTACTTGAAAAAAAAAATCATTCTCAAGTATAAGAATACTTCCAATGGAGCCATGTGCACATCGAGATTAGAGACAAAATGATGTAATGGCTTGAAATGCATGCTTTGAGAGCTATCTGGATTTCAAAGAACAAATTATTTGACTTTGAAGGGATTAGGCATAGCTGAAGAAGAGAGTATTGCTGCAACTTAGTGGACGTATGAAACCATATCTCAATATAGCTCTGATATCCTTGGCCCTTTTGCTGATCTGGATCATGTTCCATGTCACCTTCTACCATGACTTTTTCATCTTCCTCTTTTTGCTGATCTTTCTCTTGAATACATGGAGGATTTGATGGTAACCATGAGGGAACTTTCTCGATCTCTGATTCTAATCTCTTCTCTTCATCAAGTGCAGCCCATGGTTCCTTGATCTCCTCCTTTGAATCTTCTTTTGCAAAATGTGGTCCTTCAATGCTTTCAAGATAATCTCTTTTTTGCGATACTCTTCTTGAGCTATGGGGAATATCATTGAGCTCAAGAGGAGTCATTTGGACATGTTGTGCCTCAGCATTGCAATTGGATTGAGCTACTCCATTGTATGGTTTTGGGAATGGTGGTACGGGTAGCTGAGTGGAGGTGTATATTTGAGATGGATGTGGATGGGGTTGTGGTGGGGCAGGCATTTGGGGTTGCCTTGGTGGAGCAGGAGGCGATGGTTGTGGATGAGCAGGCGGTGGAGGAAAATGAGTGAAAGAAGTGTTATACTAGGGCCTCCACCCATGATGAGGTGTATTCCACTGAGGTTGTGGCTGAGCATAGGTGTGAAACAAATGAGCAGAGGGTTGGGAATAATATGGATCTGTGAAGGAACAAGGAGGAGGTGTAAACCAGGAAGGATGAGCAGGGGGGCCCCAAGAAGGTATGAAAGTGGCTTGATAGCGGTCGTAATAGGTCTCGGATGTCCCTTGCAGTTCTTGCTGGTAAGGTATGGGTCCATGTGATCTCCTTTGGTTCATGAAATTGAGTGGTTCAGTGACTTCTTTGGTTCTATGATATGCAGCTTTAAGTCCAAGCAAGGAAGGGTATTGATTCATAGGATGGTATTCTTCACAGACAAAACACACTTCTAGGGAGTGCATTGGACATTCGTTCCTAGGATGCTTTCTAGTGCACCTAGGAAAAAAGATGACCAAAGCCCTCTTGGCTTCCTCTTGCTTCCTTTGGATCTGCAAGGTATCTAGTTGCATGGGAAGAAACTGCCTCATATCACTCTTGAAATCTTCCATATGATTTGCAAATTCATTATCGGACAAGGCACTTCTCTAAACATTTCTGCTTGTAGCCATTTTCTCCAGAGGAATGTTTTCTTCTTCTTCTCCCCTAGAGGTTCTTCAAATATGCCTTTATGTCTGCCCAGGGGTTCTTCTTAATCACAACCATCGAAGAAGAGAGAAGGTTGGCTGTGTGAAGTAGTGGGGGGTGTTGTGCAAGTATTTTTCTGACTTATCTCTACTCTTACAAGGCATGAAAGAAAATATTTTTGGTTGATTTTTTTATTTTTCTTCTTGTACCTGCAAAACTAAAATAGATTGAATTGCAACTAACTATCTCAATGAAATGAAAATGTGGAATTGAAATGAAAGCAGGAAAGGACTAATCTATTTTGCTCAAATGAAATTGTAGGAATGAAATGCTAATTTACGCTTGCCAAATGCAAATTGCAAAAATGAAATGCTAATCTACGCTTGCAGAATTGAAATTGTGGAATGCTAATCTATGAAAGCAAGAAATATCTACCCTACTTTTGCAGAAATGAAATTGCAAAATGGAAATGAAAGAAACTACTTAGCAGAAGGTTGTAGTAGAAAATAGAAGAATAGCAACAATCACCAATACTCTGACGCTTCCCTGGCAATGACGCCAAAAAGATGGTGGGCCCCAGTATTGCAACAATAATGTTGCAACTCCCGGGACTCCCTTCTTTAATTTTATCAACCCGATAGTTCGTAACAAACTTGGAAGTGACGATGCTGTATGTACAAGTACTAGCTCTTGCCGCAGGTGTCACTTGGTCAGCTGGCACAAGTCCGCTAGGGGCTTAAGCCAACTTCTATGAGCTCTGAGAAGAAGCTTTTTAACTGATGGACGAAAGCTAACTCAAAGGAAGCTAATCTACTTGCAAAAAGAAACTGAAAGCCAAAAAGAAATGCAAACCCTAGCAAACCCTAATTCTACCAGCTAGTCCTATTGATGCAAGAATGAGAATGCAAACTACCGAAAGAGATTCCATTACTTCTATGAAGGTAAAATGCATGTGGCTAAGTTATCACTATCTGATGAAAACATCTTTTTGTATTTTTGAATAAGTTGTTAGAATTATCATGCATGTGCTTTTAACTGGCTTTTGACTGTGCAAAGGTGGATTGGCGAGAGGAAATGCTTGGAAAATGTTGGGAAGGTTCAGAGAGGGTCTAAGGAGTCCCTAACACTCTTCCCAGAGTCTCACAAGGTTTTCTTATCAGGACACCTCACTTGTGAGCTTCTACAGGAAGTTTCCAGGGGTTCTACAGGAAATTTCAGGATTTCTACAGGAAACTCCAGAATTTCTACAGGAAACTTGGAAGTCAGTTTCTAGGAGTTGGATGAGTGAGGGAAGGTGCATGGATGAATCTGGAGGTAGGATAGGGGTCTAAAGTGACCTAAGGACTGGTGGATGGAGTGCTGAGGAGGTGTACAAGGTTGACTTGGCTTGAAGAAGGCTAAGGCAATAATTGCACAAAAACTAGGGTTATGTGAGAAAATGTGGTAAACGTGAGGTAAGGATTCTAAGTAGAGGGTGGAGTGGATGGCGCTGATGGAGAATAAGCAGATGAAGGAGTGGCACAGGTGCTCTACAAGTCGTTTTTCCAATCTGAACCAACAAAGACTTGTAAATTTAAAGACCTAGTTATGTTGACCTAATATGCTAGCTGTTAGTAAAGATAATGAACATAAGTGTAACCTTCAACGAAACCATGTATTTTAACTCATGCAACTAAGAAAATGAAATTCTGAACTTGTAACCAACTTCTACACATGAAAATCAAACACTAGTGATTGCATGGAAAAGCAAAATCAGTGTTTTTGTGGGCAGCAAAGTCATCCTAGTCACAGCTCCTGACCCCACTGAGGGAGAGGTGATGTTTGTTGGCCCTTTTCTTGAATTTGTTTCTATTAACAACCTATCAACTAAATCTGAGCATGAAAAGCTATTTTACTCATCAAAGACAACCTAAATAACAAAACCAGATTTAGATCTAAATAGCATATTTTATTTTAGGAATGCAGGAAAGACACACGAAAGTAAACAAAGGAGGTACTGGGCACTTGAGATGGGCCCAACCCCAAGAGCTACAGCCTCCTAAGAGAGATTTAGAGCTGGTGAAAAGCTGGATTCATCTTTATTGATCAAAAGAAATGTTACATTCCAAAAACTGTCCACAAGGAGAAGTTGAAAATGTGCTGAAAGCAAAGCTAATCCATTGCCTAAAAATCGAATTACAAAATGACTAAATATTGGCTAACCAAAATGACTAAATACGAGCTATCTACTGGCTATCAAATCGCTAACCAAAATGAGGCCCTAAGCCCTCTTATTTATACAAATTGAGGACCCCAACAGTCCTCCTAAACTTTAGGGACTCGGCTGCCCAAAACTTGTAGTTAACAACAGTCCTACTTTACTTGCTTCGCTGCCCTTGTGCAAATTTATTTGGTGGCCCTTGAACTCCGAGTTGATGGTGGAGAATTCGAGGTAAGGGCCCTAAAATGAAGGGGACACCTTACTACAAATCCTCTCACTTGTTCTCCCACGAATTTGGCTGCCAAGTGCTCATTAAAACCTTCAATTTTGTCTCCAAATTGACCAAAAAGGCTACACAAAGCACACATTAGACTTGTTGGCATAATGACTAACCCAATTCACTCTATTAGCATAAATATAATAAAAAAATGCAATAAACTAATGAGAATTGTGGATTAAGTCGAATTAGGAGGTTGAATGAGCCCAAATAATTATCCATTTTTGGGGCTCATCACTACCAACACCCTTGACTTGGACTTATAGACGCAAAGAGAATATTGCCTTCATAAACCCATAACATTCAAGATCAAAACAAAAACTGACTTTTATCCTTAGACCCTTGCTCTATTTATACATTCCCATGGTCCACGGACCATGGGCAGGTCGACTCACTTTTTATTTTCTACATTATTTTAGAGCGGACAACCCTTTGACTTTACTCCTTACAATTCATGCTCTGCGCACCTCACGGAGCCTTTACCATACTATTACCCAAAATTGTGGGCTTTGAGCCCCAGAACCATTACACAGGGCCTCCGCTACACAACAATTGTTGCTAACTCAAGATAATGTGTCGAGTAATTCTATTAGTGCTCATTAGGTTTCCATGACTCATAGCCTACTACCTGTCCTTTTTGCATAAGAGCTCCACCATGTCCTATTTTGTAATCATTTGTAGATACCACAAACTTTTTATCTGTATCTATAATATTTAACAGTTGAGCCTTCATCAACAACTTCTTCACTATTTGAAACTATCTGCACATTGCTCTATCCAATCAAATTTCTTACCTTGTCTCTGCAGTGATGTAATAGGATATGCAATGCAATATAACTTCATTATGAACCTCCTATAATAACCCGCTAACCCCAATACCTCATCCACATTTCTAGGAGCTTCCCACTCCATGATAGCTCTTATTTTCTAAGGATCCATTGCTATGTCTCCCTTGGAAACAACGTGTCCGAAGTAATGTACCTTTGTTTCAAAGAAACTGCATTTTCTTAACTTGGCATAAAACTAATACTCTCTCAATAATCTCAACATTTATACTAAGTTCTTAACATGTTCTTCCTTATTCTTAGAGTATTACAATATGTCATCAATGAATATAACATAGATGGAGCATTAGTCAAATCTAATGGAACTACAAAAAAATCATAATGCTCATACCTATTTTGGAAATTTGTCTTGTAAATTTCCTCTTCCTTAATGTGTACCTCATGATATCTGGATCTCATATCAATATTTGAGAACACTATTGTTTGCTTCAATGGATCAAAAAATCATCAATCCTCAAAAATAGATTCGTGTTCTTGATGGTCACCTCGTTCAACTTCATGTCATAAATGCATAGCCTAAAGTACCATCCTTCTTCTTCAAAACTAATATTGGTGCACCCTAAGGGGATACACTTGGCCTAATGTATCCCTTGTCAAGAATTTCCTTTAATTGCAACTTCAAATCTACTAATACTAGAGTGCTCATCCTGTATGGTGCCTTTGATGCTGGTGCTACCCTGGGTATGAACTCAATGGAAAATTCCACTTATCTATGTGGAGGAAACTATGAAATCATTGCAGGAAATACATCCTAAAATTGTTGCAAGATCGAGTACTTGTTGGATACCTCCACTTCCTCAACATCCTTATCTTTATTTCTAGAAATATGCACTACAAATAACACACACACTTTTCTGTAACTACGCTTTACCTGCATCGCTGTCACCATTCTAACTGATGTTTCTATCTTCTTACTATGTAATATGATTTATTCTCCATTGTCATCCAAACACTCAATTGCCTTGTTGTAACAATCACTTTCCTCCTATGAAAATAGAACCAGATAATATCTAAAATCATACTATACGATCCCAACAACAATACATTTGAATGTTCTAAGCTAGGCATAACATTCAGCTAGAATGAAAAAGCTATTACCGAGTGATACACACTCTTATTTGCACTTGTAGCCAACTTCACTAACCATGATTCTACATGCCCTTATTTATTCAAAGTACACTTATCCACCAAGTCTGACTAACATAACTATAATTAGATCTAGGTTTAACGAAAACGGAAGCAACTTGATCATAAATCTTACATTCCATCTTGATAACATTTAATTGGTGATCTTCCTACTAATTATCCAACATTACATAAATATGTGGAATGCTCTATCCAACATCCCAAACTGTCGATGCTTCCTGTGCACTGTAAATATAAGGCCAACACTCTAACAGTCTTGTACCATCACTCTTCTTCTATCGCCCTCCAGTATCTGACCCATGTACCTGTCTAACCATGTTGAACTCCTTATTTGGTGCAACATTTTCTTTCTCATCTTCATCTTGTGGCCTTGTTTTCTTCATCATCCATTTAACTTCACATTTTTCTTTTCCTTTCCATCTTTGCTAAGATTATTTCCTACTCTTTTATTGTTGATAACAATGTTTGAAGCTACCAATGAATTATTCAAGTGACCGAGGCTCATCTTAGATAATCGAATCTCTAAATGCTAATGGAAATCCACTAAAAAATATCTGAAATTTTTCCTTCTCATCCTTAAGATACGTTAAATTCCTCAATAACTCCAAGAACTTACTCGTGTATTCCTCATCTGTTATCAATCCCATATTTATCTCATAGAATTCCTTAGTTGTTATTGTAGTACCTATATAAAAATTACTTCTACCTTAAAAGTCTCTTGAATTAATGCCAACTCAACTCCTTTGTCCTGATATCTCTATCCTCATTCACATCTTCCCACAAGATATCTACTTTTCCTTTGAGGCTAAAGATATCTATTCTAGCCTTCATACTCTCTGTGTACTCATGCAACTCAAAGAACTTATTCATCCCGAGTAACCATGGTTTTAAATCTTCTGGATTCCTCAAATCTGCATCAAAGGTAGGTGGCTTTTCTTTCTTAAACTCATCAAGAAAATATCCCCTATCACTCCTTCTATAAGGATGATAACAATGACGATCATAGTGCTTGTCAGAACTAGAACAAGAATATAACTTGTGTCCATCACCTCTTCTATCTGGAGTATATAAGGACATGCCATATCTGATCTTATCATCTCTATCTGACCTATGTCCACTATGAGATATACTTCCATATGCCCCATTATTCCTATCTTCCTACTCACATCTGATCCAGAGTGGCCCCTACCTTTGCAATTCTAACAATATATCGAGGATTATTGTATTGCGTTATGTCCGTTTCTTCTATGCCTGCCCGATTCTATCATTATCGACTTTGCAACTTCTTATTTATGCCTTCAATCTCCTCAATGTGTATACTGTGTAAAACGAGTTCCCAACACCACGCTTCTCATCTAATCCGTAGGGAAAGTCTCATGAACTATAGTCTATGATATTCCTTGTCATCTTTTATATTCTTCGTGTAACTATACAATGTTAGCTAAACTAGAACATAATATAATCAACATACCTTAGTATAGTTCTGGTGAGGATAACTTGTCTGCAAGAGAAAGCATATTAGCACGATACATGTATAAGCATAATCATAATAATACATAAACATCATTTCCACAATTACCAATGCATGACCATATCGACCACATACCATGACCTCATGTACAACAACTATCATGATGTCAATGTGTGCATAATCAACATATGTATGACACACATTCATACACATTGCATACAAACATGACATGCATAACCAATTCATAAGTGACATATACTCATGATAAACTCATCCAACATCAAGACCATCAACTTTGACATGGTGACACAATTACAACCATGACCAATTCCATGAATACACAACATTGACATAGATCACAAGCATAGAGAAAAAATATATGCAACCAACATGAATACATGACCAACACACTACCCATCTAGTCCAAGGGACAAACCATGCTCTAATACCACTTTGTAACACCCTCCTCCAACATTCACCCAATCTAATGTGCACTAGGGTAAATATGTGACGATATTCTACTATGATGTGATTAAAATCCCCAAGTATAGTTAAGGAAGTGGAACCGACAAATAAAATGAACTGACCTTTCACACATGCTATATAATCTTCAAGAGCCACCCAAGCCTTCCAGGTGACCATCCCTTGAGACAAGTGGACATTTCACTAACCTAGAACCTCAGTCACTTCCATGACAACTCATGCATGCGACTGGGACTCTCCATTCACTCCCATAGCAAGGCATCCATGAGATTGGGGAAATTTTCAACTACTTCTGAGCTAGTGACCCCTACTTCTCTACCAATTTTTCAAGGCCAAGACTCAGGCCACTTCCTATGAATTCATGAAAACTTCAAAAATGATGAAGAACATTGAGACAACATTACTAATGCAAATATTTGATCAATGACTTGACTGGATCCCTACTATCCGTGACAGACATTTCCTCAAACATGTCACAAAAATGCATTCTATAGGTCATAACAACATATCTGAGTATGGGGGTCACATACTTATCTATGATTCTTAAAGAAGCATTGTTGCCTTATCAAAATAGTTGCATTATCATCTATTAGGTCATATATTCATTGTACATTCATTTGAAAATTAAAACATGATGAGAGCCATACACCAAGTATGTCATAAAACATACTCATAACCATCATATAGCCAATAGAAATAACATGCATATAACAACCATAAAAACCACATATAATCTAGTACATTTAGCCAATCACCCCCATGCCATATTCCAAGTAGGAATGTGGGAATCAAAACCAAACCAAGTCAGGTTTCCTTAGGCTTTGTCACAATCCCCATCGAATCACTAGGCCCTAAACAAGCATGGATTCCACGCAATTTCTCCACCTACACCATGAGGAATTCTCTTGTCCCATAGTATTTAGGCTTTATTGTATATCCCACCATACAATAGTCGAGGATTCATAGGACTAATCATGAATCCATCCTCTAGGCTTTACCTTAGATCCCGTTATTCACTAGTCAAGGATTGATAGGCCTCATCAAGAGAACAAACATCTATTCTTTACTGTATATCCCATCATACAATGCTCGATGATTCTTAGGCCCACCAAGGAACACAAAAATTTGCCTTCCACAATCATAGTTTGGCTAAGGGATTCATAGGCATTGTGTTCTTTCTTTCAGAGACCACCTCACTCAGATTTGAGACCATATGTTAATCTAGATCAACCAAATACAAGACAACCCATCACATCATGTTTATCCGTAAATCGAAAGGTAGGGTTGATGAACACTATCAAACCTCAAAAAACCCATGCCAATGATAGAAAGAGAACAAAATACATAGATGCATGTACCATGCATGCCCAAAACTAGCAAGGAAATCACACATCAAAATCGATACCTAAAAATAATCTCAATGTAGCTAATAGATGTTGCACTTTCTTGCTCGATCTTTTACTTCTTGGACCTTCCTTTGCTTTCTCTGTCCAATGGTGGAGTGCTACAAGAATATTCTAAGTTTGCAAGAGTGTGGGAGAGAGAAGATAGAGAGAGCTCCAAAACTAAACTAACAAAAGGTACCAACTCATCCTTAGAATACATTCTATTAATGAGGCCTCTATTTTTTTCAATTTTCCATTATTTTCCTTAATTTTCTCCTAAATTCCATTGTTTTCATAAATAAAATGCCAATTAATGCCTCATGCCCTTCCAGACTTTGCCATTTCCTTTGACAATTTTCTTAGCCATAATAAACCAAATGAATACCTGCACTTGTATGTTTTTCCCAACATTCAGGTTGGATTATGTGTCCCATGATCTTTGTTATTATATTTTCCTTTATTAGCTTTATCCCATGGAATTTTTTACTAAGGTTGTTACAACCGACTCAGATCAGCCTTTGTCATTAACCTCTCGAGATCATGTTGGTGATAAAACTTCATATAGTGATATTAAGGTCCATGGGAAAAATGGTAAAGTCAAGTTTCCCTATAGGTTATGTGAAGACAATCATCCTATTTACCATCTTCCTTCTCTGGATGAATCCTCAAAAGTTTTGGAAAACCTTGCAGCTTCTCAACCTTGACTTCTGGCTAGTTATCCAAATCTTTCCCCTAATCCTCCACTAGATGATGAAGTGATTGATCATAATCCAAATACAATCAATCTCACTCTCTCTGAATGTGAATCCCATGAGTCTGTTACCGACCAACCATTGGTTGAGGTAATGGTTGACTCGATTCCAACTTTAGTTGATCGTACCTTTCCCGTAGAGAGTAAAGTGAATACCTCTCACATTCTTCCATTTCTTCATATTCTAATGAGATGGGGGGGAACCCTCCCATTTCAATGGAAGAGAGAGACAATCCTCTTGTTCCCACAACACAAGGATGAAATTATCCCATTACCATAACATAGCAGAAAAATTATCCTTCTCCCATAACACAAGGGGGAAGTTCTCCCATCCCATGACACCCCCTGCTAGTAGTATGGTTAGTTCCTTTGTTTGGAGTCGATTGGAGAGATATCATCTTCCTCCTTATGTGACCTTCTAGATTATAGTATAGAATTATAATATGTCTATACCTCAGAGAGTGATAAACGAATGGGTGTTTATTAATATTTTGTCCTCAACTACTTGGCAAACTTTGAGTTCTCGCATCTTGTGCCCATTACCCAAAATCTTTTGAATTTTAACAGAGGAACCAATCAACTATTTGGGATCCTTCTTCATTTTCCTATTACTTTGGGATAAAATATTGTCTATATTAATGGGAAGGTAGTCCAAGTATCTTTGGATTTTATTTTACTCCTTGGGTGTGACTATTTTTATGGCATGGGAGCTCTTCTCTCTTCACTCTTTCATGTGAAGCATTTCCCACATGAACGAAGGATCGTCATCATTGACTAACTTTTGTTTGTTAGTACTAATTTGAATCCTAATAAAATAGCATTCCTAAATGTTCCTTATATGTAAGTGGTATCTTCCCCACCACAGATTAATTTTGTGGCAACTTGTTCCATACTAGCATCTAATGATGATCTAGTAAGTTATGTAGTACATTATTTATTGGGAGAATTGGAGCCTCATATTTCCATTGGATCCTTTGATACCTTCTAGAGCATTGTCCTCTCATATGATTAGAACCTCTTGGAAACTATGGGATTTTGAGGGTGATGATTAGGTCCCTCAAACAAAGTTTTTTTTCTTGTGTCAAGCTCATTCAAAAATGAGACAACTTCTTGGGGAAAAGTTCCATTTCTTGTGTCAAGCTCGTTAAAAAATGAAATAAGTTTTCATGAACATATTTCTTTTCCTATTTCAATATCGTTAAAAAATGAAAAAAATCCCCTTCTAAGCCAAGCACTTGATTAGATATTGTAAATTCTCAGTTGAGTCTCTCACCTGATCTCATAAATGAACCTTCATTCCATCCACCTATTAGTAAACAATAGTCTGCTTAGGTGAATTAAATGAAGCTTGAGGGGAATGTGCCTACAATTTATTCATTATATTGGGGGCGTGCGAACTTATTTCAAGCATAGTTTTTCTCTATTTCAAACTTCTGTAAAAAATGAAACCACTCTCAAACATAATTTTTATCATGTTTCAAGCTTGTCAAAAAATGAAACCAATTTCAAGCATAGTTCCCCATGTTTCAATCTTGTGTAAAAAATGAAACCATTCTCATCCTATTCCTATGATTTCCATTCTTATCTCCCTATTTCTATCATACGAGCCTTAGTTTTCTCTTTCAATTGTCACAATCTCCTTGTCCAGCATACACATTCACTTGTTTTTCTTACCCTTTCCTAAGGAACCGCTATGACGAGTGGTCTTATTACCCAACCACTTGACCTATACATGTTTTAAAAAGTTCCATCATAATGAGAACCAATATTTATCCTTTTATACCACTCATTACAAAACATGGATTTCTCTTTCAGCTCTTTTCATAATCCCTAAACGTGAAAATATTGTCGAGCACTTGTATTTTCAAATTCATTAAAGTAAATGAAAATACATCTACTCATTATAAGTTTAACCCTTTTCTGGATTAACATAGACTATTTACCAAAAAGTAATACCTTAGTCGAACATGGCTAATAGGTCCTCCTGAGTATTGTTTTCTACCTCTTTGGACTCAAGAGACTATTGAGGAAAAGGACCCTTTGGAGTTTTCTTTTTCAAACTCTCTAAACATGAGAAGGAGTAGAGTTAGAACTTCGTTGGACTTGTAAAAAAATTAAACATCAATGTAAGTGTCAAACATGATGAGGCCTAACCACTCCTTCTCAAGGTTCATTATACATACTTAGAAGGATTCATCTAAAGGATGAACTTACAGATGATGCATATGTTATCCTCCTCAAGCTTGTTAAAAATAAAGAGGTACCGAACAAAAATGGCAGGGAAATTGGAAAATGGATTACTCTACTTGTTAATGGTAGTGAGCCGATCTTGAACATGAAACTCCTCCACTTCATCTTTGTGGCCGTTCAGTTGCAAAATATGCTTGTCTTTTGGTGCATCATACCTTTTCAAAGCCTTTGTTATTTGTTTTGGGTCAACGATGCCAATTTCATTCATTTTCACTGATGTGTTTAGGAGAAGTCATTCACTTGATATCTACTATGATACGTTTAATCCTACATTCATGTTTTTCCCTCCTAAAACAATTCCATATTAAAATCATTTTGTCTCAAATCATGATACTAGTTTCGTGTCGTTTATGGGCGATGCATCAAGGCCCTCATGTGATGGTTCTCTTCTTGTTGACATCAGCTCATTATCCAGGAGGTTGACTTGCAGACTCTACCTTCAATACCTTAGAACTTGTATACATCAATGGAAATTTTCCTCACTCCCGGTGAAAGGTTTTTGTCACTCGCCTTCAACCAAAAAATTTTGTGTGGTGCTCGACTTCAAGTCATTCATTCACACCATGAAGATTGCATTATTCTACCTTAAGAGCCATTAACATCAACAATGGTTTCTCTCGCATTTGTTAACAACTTACATCATTGGCCAGTAATCATATGTTGTCTACCATGTCTGACTCTAACTTCCTTATTCACATGGTTAGAGTGGCACGTTAGATGATTCAATGAATGAGATAGAAGACCCCAGATCTAGGTCCATCCATCCGGGATGTGATTTGAGGATTAATACACGATCATAACATATGATGGTGATTATCATATGAATAGTCCTCCAATCATTGATCCACCCTTTTTCATTAGTGCCATCATTATACATGTAATGTTAGCTTATGCGTTGACTATGGGTATGCTTCCCTCAACAAATATATCATGATGAAAATATATTGTAGTAGATGATGATTTGACGAGTTTCTCTTGATTCAAACTTGTCAAAAGGTAAAGCACTTCAATCATCATTCGTCATTTCTAACTTTGTTCTTTAGGGTCAATCTGTTATAGGCCATTTTGTTGCATCTAAATAGGCCTACCAACTAGATCAATCAACATCCATGAACACCTTGTCATCATACCTACACAAAGCTCTAAGCATGACTCTCCAAAATACCTATGTTTCTGAGTTTGACTGCCTCATTATAATTCTTTTAAGTCCCAATGGTCCCTAGCGGTTTAGGGACATATGTTCAGCAGCAAGTTTCTCCCTTCTCCACCTTCTTTGATCAACAACAGGTTGTCCCTTGTTTGGGTTGTCTTGATTCTAGAAGCTCAAGAAAAATAAAACGAATCCCGAAGCTTCCTCTTCTAGAAGTTCTATGATTTGTTACAACCTTTTACCTTGGATAAGAACTTTGAATTCTATATGATCCTGGATATTTAACCTCTTATCTCTTGAGCTCATCCTCCCCTTCTAAGTGGATCTGAAGCCTAGATTCATAAATGGAAATAATTCCTAAACTACCACACTCTCCTATAAATATATAGCCATCTACAAGATTAGGGCTGGAATTTAGAGACTAATAATACCGTCGTGTTGTTTCTTTGATGATAAGATATTTATCATTTCCATGTATTAGGATGACCTTGAGGTGTGCATTGTGACAAGAAAGGATAAGTCAACTTGGGGAGATCTCTACAAGATCAATTTCCACTTTTGGTTGTAAAATCTCTCCCTTCCATATCAATACAAAGAGTATAACGTTTTCCTATATTTGTTATGTTATGTTTACATTCATATATTTCAATGCTATGTTGATCCATTGAATAGAGTGATTGGACAATGCTACAAGGTCATAGATATTTGGCTTGTGTTGAGTGTTTGTGGAGGTTCTAATTATAGGTACCAGAGCTACGACTCGAGCTTATAGGCCCAAAGGAGAATGAAGCTTGTGATGGATCCCAAGTAAGCATATTTCCATTCTCCAATTTCTCTAACAGTAACATTATATTATTTGCTTTCTATTGTTCTATACTAGGCCACTAGGTCTAGGGAAGATACTTTTGTCTACAGCCATAGGTTTCATATAACAATATCCATTCTCAGTGTTTCTCCATTGATTTTATTAGAATGAAATCACCACATATTAACCATAAATCATACTAGAATGGGTCCAAAACCTTTTAGATTCTGAAGAAATTTATTTTTTTCCTAGTCAAGTGAGGACCATAGACATTGGTTATATATCCAATTTCATCTAAGTCAATTAACTAGAAGGAGGCCAAGATAATATGAGCAGTAGGTGTATAATTATTACTTTCGAGGGTTCCAAATCATAACAAAACTCCATGTGTGACTATTGGCATACATTGCTAGTGATTGAAAACCTTTCGAACTCTAGAATGCAATTCCACATATCTTTTCACTAAAACACGTGGGAAGTATCACCATAGGAATTTATAAATAGATATGTTCCTTTAGAAGAATTTATTCCATGATATAGTTGGGGACTTTAATGTTCAAATATATTATATTCATGGAATTTTGTTTTGGGTATAGGGAAATTTCTCTGTCATCAACATGGACTATCCTTAATTAGCTAACATTTCTCCAACTTGTCTGATCAAGTCCTTGTTGTGGCTATGCTATCCTTTTTTTACCATCTGTACTAGCTTACAAGGATCTTTAAACGTGTGATGGTAAATGCTTAGATAATGAATGAAAGAGTTGGATTCATGTTGAGTATTACCTTTTCATTTGCTTTCCTTGATATTATCTTTGTGAAGCATATGAATATGATGATATAGAATAGTTTACCTATACTTCCCAATTCCAATATTCTACTAGTTCTAATAGGATTTATTCACATAGATCCATGTTTTTTGTAGTGGCATGTGTATTATCTTCTTCAATTATTATTTTAGCCATCTTTGGAAAGGGTTCTACTAATTTTCTTGTTGAGTCTTCAACTTGTCCTTTTCTGAAATTAATAAGGAAATGGATTACTTCCTTCCCCATTTTGGAGGATTCATGATCATCATGTTTTGTTGAGATATCCTCTTGGGAGGTTAGAAACTCAAACTTATTTCTATATACAAGTTTTAGTCATGAACTCAGTGCCCCTTAGAAGCACAGATACACTTTCATTTATGTGGCTTTTCCAAAGCGATATTGGTTTATATTAGTGGACTAATCAGCATGAATTCCTTCAAGGTAAGAGGGAAAGCCTTGAACATGTGGCCAAAGGCATGGCACCATTGACATCAAAAGAGGATGTGCCCACATTTTAATAGCGACTCTAGATATTTTCTTCATAGTAAATATATATTAAAGCTAATAGATGCTATCATATAATCATATAGATACACATCGTAAAATAGGATGTGCTATCATCCTCTTTTTGTAGACTTAAAAAAATTAACTAAGTTGGCAATGGAATTACCGATTCCATCGAGAGTTTCTTATTCCTAGTATTCCTTTAGGAGAGAAATAATTTAGACATGCACCAAAATAGCTAAAAAAATTCCTTCTTTGGGTTGTATTTCTCCTTCTATAATCTCATGAAAAATCATGGCATTATTGAAGAAGTAAGGATCTTACTACAAAATTTATGTTCTACTCTCCATACAAGAAAAAAATTTTGTACATAAGATTTTGTCTCCTAACTTCAACTTTATTTTCGATCCACTAGATCAATTCTTTTCCAAAAAGCTACATCCCTACAAACTTGTAGATCAAAGCATTATCTTGCATATATTAAATGTATTCTACAATCTTGCTATATTGAATTTCATATTCTGAATCTTGCATTTCACTAGATTTTGACTCTGCTAATATGCACACAACAATAGCTTATTTAAGTGGCCTTTCTCTTTTTTGATCCATAAATTGTTGTCGATATTCCACTTGATAGTTCGTGACAACAGTTCTCATAAATTATACTTAAAATCCAAAATCTACACTGTTGGGTCCCTATAATACTAGTGATTACCCCATTACTATTGTAGTTGTACCCCTTATTAATATTCTTGTGCCCCTATTGTCCCCATATTGTTATTACTAGGCCCCATAGAATCCATCTATTGTTATTTTTGTGGCTTTATATTATTATTGTTAGGTCGGTTGGGTTATATTGTGACTCCTTAGACTCCTATATATAGAAAGGAGGTTTTATCATTTGAATCATCCAAGAATTGTTAATTTATGTAATATAAAGGAGGTTTCCCCCTCGAAGAGGCTGAATTCTAAGGTGTTGATCTATCTTTTCTATCTTTTCTTGAGCTGGTTTCATAACATTTGGTATCGAAGCTTTCGATTCTAGGGTTTCGCTGCTTCGAACAACTCATCGTGGAATTTTCGCTATAACCTTTTTTCAGTGATGTTTCAGAAGCTAACAAAAAAACCCATTTGCAACGCACTGAATCTGAGGTCCGAATTTCAGAGCTTTTCGCACTATATTTTCGGAGATATGAACGGAGGAAGTTGGTCCTTTTGCAGAATCCTGAATTACATTCAAAACAGGTGACCTCGGAAACTTGTCATAACTTTCTCTTTGAGCATCAGATTGAAATTTCGTAAGAAGGTACAGAAGGAGGATGGACTGTAGTTTCATGTATATATTTTTTAGAGCCAAAAGTCAAAATAGGGACACGTGGCACGTCGTAAAAGTTCGCTCTACTGAATTAGTCTATAATCAAGTCACTGTGGGAGATTTGGCATAACTCTTCATTGGAGAATCCAATTGGCGTCACACTGGTGGCATTGGAAAGAGGACATAGAGGGCTACCGCAGGTCACAATTTCAGAATTGGATGATCCAAAATTACAGAGATACATCAAAGGCAATATCGAGCTCCTACAAAGTGAGAAAAGGTGTGTATATTTTTTTAAATGTTTGCTTAAGCTTGCTTTGAAAAATTATTTTGAAGGAATTCAAAGGGCATAGTGAAGCATTATTATCACTAATTGATGCCCCGAAGAAAGAAAATGGAAACACCTAGTAGGTGACCTGAAAGCTCTAGCATGACTCATGAAGAAGAGGAAGAAATGCAACATGATATATCAAAATTACGAGACCAAGTGCAACAAGTCTCACTTGCACAAAAAGGTGTAGAAGCTAAGATGGATGATTTGAAGATAGATTTGAATACAGGCATGGAATAATTGAAGATAAATATGAATAATTTTCTACAAGAAAGGGTCACTAAGGGTGAAAGGGTAGTAAAGGAAACTCATGACGAGAACAAAAGAAATGTTAATCATGATTCCATAGACTCTAATGTTGGATCAAAGACACACCATATTCCAAAAATCGATATGAGGAAGTTTGATGGCAAGGATCCCGCAACATGGATATTATAGATGGAGCAATTTTTCGATCTCAATAATGTGAAAAACACACA
>APFE031670650.1:0-13455 GCA_000404065.3 Pinus taeda
TAAATATCATCTATCAGAGTCGCGCGGCTTGTTTTTTGAATTCCAAGACGTCAAAACAGGGTTTATTTAATTTGATCAGAGTAGTCCGGGTCGTTTCTTAATAGGGTTTAATTAATTTGACTTCTAGCTTTTTTCAAGGAACCTGCAGATCTCTTTTAATTAAAGAGCCTCAGGACGAAATCACACACTAAATCGAAATTTATTTATGATTTCAAAAAGAATTCAAATCATTTTACCTGATCTTTATCACAGTTTCTATGTTTACTCAACAGAAATTTAAAAGAGCTATTGCATTTTTCAATTTCAAAAATTCTCTCTGATAAATTGATAATATCCAGAAGGCACCTTAAAAAAATATTGCTCCATTGTAGCAGTGATCATTCGGCCCTTTGCACACGGTCTGCAGACGCTGTATACTCCCAAATTCGTTGAAAGCCAGGTAGAAAATAATAAACAGAGCATCCTAGCCTAGAAATTTTGAAAATAATTAATTAACCAGAAACAGAGCGCAATTGTTATTCATAAAGAGATCAAATACACATTGCAAATAGTTGTTTATAAAGAAATCAAATCCACATAAAATCACAAATAACAAGCCCGAGCTAGGTTCCTTGTACCTTGCACATATGATTTTGTAGAAGTTTTCACTCATGCACCCAGCGCTCTGCCCTCAAAGTTGGAAGGAAAAAACTAAAAACAAACCAACAAAGAAGAATTAGTGCATAAAAATTTAAAAATAACCAATGAATTCTTAAAACCAAAACCAAAGAAATTAAAGATTCTGATTGCTGTCCATATATCAAAAAACTTCAGCACAACTTTCTTCATCTCTCACCTCATCCATCTATGGAGAAGAGGAATTTGTGTCGCCCAATTTGATTCACCCAAATAAATATGTCCTTCTCCTCTGCACTTTGTGGTTAATTGACATATAGACCACACATAAACATAACAAGAACAACATCATATACAGCAGAAACACACAAAGAAGACTATACACAAAGAACAACAGCATACACAGCAGAAACGCACAAAAACGACGATAAACATAAACAAAAACCAAAACAAAAGAGCGCTCCAACATTCAATCATAATACACAACATTATACGCAGTAGAAACGCACAGAGAATACCATAAACATAGACAACAACAAAAACAAATGAGCGCACCACATTTAATCATAACACCCCATACTACCACCGCATGAGAGAGGAGATAGAGAAAATCAAAATAAACTTATGGAATTGGACCGTCCCTCATATATATATAAAGACTGCCCAATGTCATCTTTAAACAACGTTCATGCTTTTTCCATACTTTTTTGAATGCTGAGCTGTCAGGATTTTTTAAATTCCAAGAACCAAAATCAATTTGAACTGAGAGATGAACAAAGTAAAATCAATTTGAACAGCGAATGATTGTTGAACATGTTCTAGTTTTTCGATTCTCGCACTAGAATTTGAATCGAGTGCCCTTGAGATATTATAGATAAAGATACGTAAGAAGTTACAAACTTTAAAATCTCATTTAAATTAATTTTCTCAATCATAAGATCAAAATCTCCATTCTTTTGAATATCTTTAATTATATCATTTCAAGAAAGAGTTTAGTTCTAAATGTTGGTGTGGTAGGTAATTATAGTTATTGGTGGAGATATTTTGGAAGTTTATTTTATAAAAATAGTAATGATGAGGTGTTAGAGAATGGAATATATTTATTGAATAACTTATATATATATATATATTATATATATAAATATATATATATTATTTTTCAATTTATTTTATGCTACTTATATCTACATTCAAGAGTACTATATTTCATGTTAATATCAACATTATAAATGAATTTAACACTTATTCATGAAAATTTTTTGTATTGGTATTGATTGAGTTAAAATATGATTGATAGGGTTACTAAATGTATCCACTCATAAATTATTATTTATTGGATTATTTCTATAGTTACTCAAATTATTGTTCATTGGACGATGATGATGATGAAGAACGTCCATTGAGACTGACCTTAAGAAAAGTAATTAGTTGAGACTTTTCAAAATTTTATTTCTTTAAGCAAATAGAAGGGAGACGAGCGTTACGAGGTCACTATAGTTATCTTGGTTGAACAAGTCAAGAAAGTTGGAAGTTTGGCAAATGTTTTGGAAATGAGAACGGATGTGAGTGAGGGCCAGACAATTCAAGAGAAAGTGCTTTTCATCTTCAATTCTCTTAGTGTCACACAATTGACAAAGTCTTTCTTCCCAAGGTGTTTTTGGGATATACCAACACCCAGTTTCACTTCGAAGCTCGTGGGAGTTAGTTATTATCTTCACAATGTTCATTTTCTTTTTAGCACTAGTCAAGACAAAAAAGAAAATTTTGTTAGCGAGAGAGTCATCGATCACCTCCTTATAGTACCTTAGCTTCATTTTCCCCTCAAGCTCCTTATCATCCCATAATTTGTCCTTAAATTTGGAAGTGATAGTATTTTTAATATTATCTGTATTATCCAAGATGAACTCCTCATTCACCCTCCAATAGTTAAGCCATGCCTGGGCATCCTTGTGCCAACCCCACTTGAGTCAAAGGTGAGGATTTTAGCTAGAATTAGAAGCAATTTTGGGGAACCTCTTGGTTTCCATGTTGTAAAGCTTCTTCTTATACATCTTATATAAATATCTTAATCAAGTATCATAATTAGGACAATATTTATTTTGTAAATATCATAAGTTAGAGAATATTTATTTTTTCTATGAGTTTATAAAGTTGAAAAATTAATTATGAATTAAAAAATAATTGTAATTATTTTATGCCTTCAACATGTTAACCTCAAACAATAAGAAGTACAAGTTATGACCATCTATTTTGGTGTTTAAATGCCACTTTATTCTCAAAAGGCCTTTCCAAATTTTTTTCTTATAACCTATTATAAAGAAGGTGACCAAAAAATATATGCATAAGCAAGTAATCAAATAGATAAGAGATGGGAATGAGGAGAGGCATTCACAACCTCCATATTACTTATGCATACCCTACGTTAAACCTCACAAGGGCTTCTCCACAAGGAAAAATAAACTTATAATTCCAAGCTAGATAAACTGAGGCCATGGTTGTGCTTGGGTAAAGAGATGACTTCAAAGAATTTCTTGGATGAAGTGTGTTTTGTGTGTGACTTTGTCACACTAATATGGAAATTATACCATGGTTGTTTGTATATTCAAGGGGCTACTATGAAACTAGTTTGTGGTTGTGGTTTGTGGTTGTGAGTGGACTCTAACGTCCATTTCAAGACCTTGCAATGATGAAAGCACGTTGATCTCTTATATATTTCAATAAAATGAGTTATTCTAAAAGGTCTTTTGTTAGTAGCATTTATATTTATTTGTTTGCAATGATATTTAGGGTAGAACCACCTATGTGATCAATCTATTTGAAATGGATTCATTAATTTATGGATTTCCTTATACAATTTTTCTTGTGGATATTTCATCGAGTTCATGGCTATTGATCAATGTGCATATAAAATATGGGTTGCTCAAAGGTGGTGATAATGGTAGCTCTAATTTTAGAGTGATGAAGTATATGTTCCTTAACCAACAACCCCTCACTATGAGTCTCTTGTAGGCTCAAGGTTACTAACTTGTGGGCCTTTGCTACTTGCAACTTTGGGGAATCCCCGTACACATTATCAACAAGATATAATTGATGTCTTATTAGCTTAAAAAGGTGTATGACCATGACACTCCCTTGTATGTGTATGATGTATTCAAAGGAATTCTTAAGTATTATGATAAAATTTTAGTTTTTACCAATGTAGTGAGAGATTTTGATATTGAACTAGTCGTGCTTGTGCTTCTAGGGGTAAATTTTCTTTTAAAAAATGTTTTGATTAACATTCAATAATATTATTAATAGTTGAAGGAAGTATTCTTTTTCAAATAATAACTTGTTATAGGCAAACAATATAAATATGACTTATATTTATAAAAGGCATCTTTTAGATATGATCATGATTTGGATCTAAAAAAGTGAATTTAGTTGGCTTACAAAGTTTCCATTGACTTAAATAGGTCATTCTCAATTAGTGTAGTGTGTGAACTCCACCTCTAGCCTCGTTTATATAGTTCATAGATTTAAAATATAGAGTGAAATAAATTGGCAACAAATTAAATCTTTTAATTTTCTTCTTTACTCATAAGTAATGATTAGCACAAGTAATGAGTAACTAGTTTATTATGGAAATTTAATGGATAGAAATAATGTCATCCTATCCCAAGGGATTAGCTTTACTAGTTGTCACCAATATTATTAGACATTCCACTAGTTCCATGCTGGCAAGTGTTTGGTTAGAATCCCCTTATGTAAGGCACACTAGTATACATCAATGGGTTTTCTAGGGATTTAATCAACTAATATTGGGAATCATCCCTTAGGTTTTCTTATGAGATTTTTCTTTGAAACAAAAAGGAGAAATGTCCTACCATGCCACCTAAGAACCTTTCAACTAAGAATCCATGAATAGAGGGTATCTACTATGTTAAAGTTTCACATTAATTGCACCTAACCATTAATAAGATCACCTAAAACCATCCTCAATAACTTGCATTGTGATGCAACAAGAATGAGTTGGACACCAGCTTATAACTTGTTAAAAATGACATGTGAATGAGAACATGGCCTACTAAGTGTAATTCCAATTTTTTTAATGAATGCATGAAATGGATATTAAAATAGCCCCTATGAATCCTAGTGACTTGGATGAACTTAAATGGAAGACATTTCTATCCACCCTCCATAGTTATTTCTAACTGTAGTTCATTTTCCTAAGTATTCATGTTGTTTTTTTGTTATCTTAGTACACATGTAATAAATCATGAACATTTTGGACATAATAATTTAATTCAATATGTACCTTTATCCTAATTGACAATACAAGATGTTTTAAAGATCTATATATTTATACCTAATCACACCAACATTAAGGAGATAAAATTTTATACCTACTCTCCTTGACATTTAACATAATGGTATCTTTTCCAAGAGCAATGAATACTCCCATTAGCTT
Source organism: Pinus taeda (assembly GCA_000404065.3). Taxonomy (NCBI): domain Eukaryota; kingdom Viridiplantae; phylum Streptophyta; class Pinopsida; order Pinales; family Pinaceae; genus Pinus; species Pinus taeda. The sequence continues at coordinate 5,066 of APFE031670650.1, forward strand.
CCCCATTTCATTAGATTTTAAACAACTTCCCATTAAAAAATAAATAAATAAATAAATAAATTGTTATATCATAGAGGTTTCTAATCCCATTTGTTCACTTATCCCACATAAGAGGTGTAGGGGGCGGTTGAATGTTATATACAAAAAAAATAAAATTAAATAACTAATGAATCCCATTGTTTGGAGATCCTTTTTTTTGCAAAAATGTATTATTGTGTAATAAATGCTCCTTTAAAATTTATTAAAAATATAACACTATGTACATGCATTTTATACAAAAAAATGGGTCACACAGGAAATCACCATAAGCAAAATTAGTAGCTAGATGCACTAAAGAGGATTATTGAAATATCTAATCTAAACCTTAAAGGTGTAACAATTCAAAATTCACATGGTTGAAGGATATTTTTCAAGGAGATAAAAACAAATATATGGTGTCCAATTGAACACAATAAAGATATCCATATTAAGCAACAATATGGACCCCATATCTAGAGGCAAGTAACGATCACCATTGAGATGGTGATCTGTCCACTAAACGAGGAGGGGCCCAAAATGATGTGTAATAAATATGAGTATCAACTATCACCTTAAAAATTATTCTAATATCTCACTACTCACGACTAAGGCTAAGAAATACATTTTCCCATTTTCTAGGCTATTCTCCAGAGCATAACCTCCCATGATGCCTTTGAAAAAGTCTAGAAGGTGAAAATAACACCCATAGACCTGAGGATTTTCCTAGTTTAAATTTAGGACTAGTCTTGGCTATAAAACTAGTCTAGAAGACCCTCCCGGGACAATTAATAACATTATGTCTTGGACAATTGAAAATTAGAGATAAAGGTTTCATTAAAAATGTAGATGTGATCCAAAATGATTTCCAATAACTCCTCATCCTCCGAAATGACTAGAAAAGAGTCATCCACAAAATATCCATAAACCATTTGGCCAATCTTCAATCTAGGAAGGGGAATGCCCCTATTCAAACCCTAGAAAGGTAATATGGTGAAGAAGGTATCCATAGTTCCACAACCATCATAAACAGTGTCAAATCTAAGGGGTCATTCCTATTATATCAACCAAAAATACCAACTCCCTTGGACCTATATTAGGTAATAGACATGCATGTCAAAACATCCCTAAATTGATCTCAACTACATGCACAAAAAGTGGTAAAGTTCAACAACTAGAAACATGCCTAAGAAGAATAAGAACAATTGTTCCACTTAGTCATAAGACTTTTCAAAATCCATCTCTATGAAAGAGGCTTTTCCCCCAAGATAATTACACGTTCCATCCTTTCTTAAATAATGATGACATTGTTTAGAATAAATATTCCTCAAACAAAGTCCCTCTTCTCAAGTCAATTCATTTGAGGGAGTATATATTGAATCCTTATGGCTAAGGTGAGGGCCTTGGCTAAAATATTGTATGACACATTGAATAGGGTTATTTTCAACTAACATGTTATTAGTTCAAGGTCCTTTGCCTTGCGAATAAACTTAATATTTTTTGGTCATAATGATGGCCATGGGGGATTTCTTGTAAATAAATACCTAGTTAAATCTCATTAGTATAGGTCCAACACATCATCAAGTGGCTTTAAAAAATTCACATGGAAATTCACTTAGCCTTAGGGATTTGTTAGCATCCATCACCCCTAAGGATTTTATTAGCTTTGAGGGGATAAACTCTCTCAATTAAATATTTATTTTTGTGCTTAGGTTACTTTATGAGGGACAAGATCAATACATATATGGATTCCCATCTTTCATGCATCATGCATTTACATGCCTTCAGATAGGAATAAAGTTACGATCGTGAGAAATAAACTCCCACTCAATTTCCTTTGTTTTTGTTGCCCTACTAAAAGTGGCCTTGAGAGAATTAATATTCCTGAACATGATTCTTTAATAGCTATCATTTTGAAAAAATCTTTCATAGGGTAATTCCCAACATTGAGCCAATGTAGTTGGGACCAAATCAGATCTCCTCTGACCCACTAATTTCATCTACTTTTAGAAAATGGAAAACCTCAATAACATGCGCTCAAAGATCAATATGAGAGGGAGTGATTTAGAGAAGGTATGATGTCTCTTTGAATTCTTCCTTGGCTTCTTTGTGTCGGGATTATCAAGCAATCATAATTGGGTGAATGGATGAAGATGGGTTACACTTTTGGGCCAATATGGCGATGGAATTTCAAGTTTTTCCTCTTTTATCGAATTGAAGCCCTTAAAATTCATACAAGCACTGTGAATTTTGATTAAGAGTAAAAAGACAAATTGTGGATAATTATGTTGTTGTCCTAATGATATTTTTTGAAAAAATATTTAGTGTCGTATAATATATCAATTTTCCATTAAATGATATGCTTGTCCTTGCAAATTTTCACACATCTTAAGAGGTATGCGTGTGTTCACGTAGCATAACTTAGTCTAAAATGTGTAATATATATATACACGCAGAGAGCTAAGTTTTTCATATTAAAATTTTATTTTTTTATGCAAAATTATATTTTTTTTATTATTTTTCGAAGTTGGCAAAGTAATATTTCAATTGCATTTTGCAGACTCGCGTTCACGTAAAAGTTTTTTCAACTAATTAAATGAATTGAAAAACCAAGAGTACCCTTTTGAAGAGGACTCGTAAATGAAGATAATGGTATTTTTTGAAATTTTTTGTTGTGTATATTTTATGTAATTGATTTTTTATTCAACCTCTTTAAAATTGTTCAAAAAAAATTCAAGCATTATGTTTAAAAGAAATTAGATGAAAACTATCAAATGAATTCGAAAATGTCAAACTTATATGCCATTGCATAGACGATTGCTTCATGAATCCAACATGATCAACTCTGCCACCTAAGGATAAATTTTTCCCTAAGTTTGTTAGGGTACAAAATGGTGTTGCGGGAAATTTTGTAGAAGGGGTGCTGAAATTGTGGATTTTAGGATTTCAGAGGCTCGATCGAGCACTTTAAGCGCTCGATCAAGCATTTAAATTTCAAACTCAAATAGCTCGATCAAGGGTTTTGTAAACCCTCGATCGAGCCATATATGTGGTTAACAAGGACTCGATCAAGCACTTATAATTTTTTTTTTGAATGATCTAAAATTTGTGCTATTATGCTTGATCGAACCTTTATATAAAAAAAAAATGAATGATCTAAAATTTAAGTTTTTACCACATTTTAAAATTCCAAATTACTATAAATTTTTGTTACCATGTCATGTAGAAACCTTATTAAATTTAATATTAAAATAAAATAATATATATATTATATTTTTTATTTTAATTATTATTATTAGATTAAATATATGAAATTTAATATTAATATATTTTAATTTAATATTAAATTTATTAATTTGTGATTATATTATATTATATAACTTCATATAATATAAAATTTGTAATATATAATAATATACTAGTACAACCACATTAATAAATGTGGTTGACATCACACATAGGCATCAACCAAAAAAGTCTTTAACATAAAAAGAGTAATACAAGTTGACTCAATATATTAATTTATTTAACCTATTATTTTATAAATAACATAATAAAATATATAATATTTTTAAAATCTTGAAGTAATCATAACCTAAAGCTACCTTTAAAGAAATAAAGCCTAAATAGTTTCAATTGGAAGACATGAACACTAATAATTTCTATGTATCTTTGATGGAGGTAACTGGAACATTAATAGTTTGGAAAATTTTACTAATATTTCCATTGAAAATTATCATTTTCCCTCCAGATGAATGTACATCACACATTTTTAATATGTATTATATAAAAAATTAAATTGTTGTACGACATCAAAAAAATATATTTAAATATAATATTTTAATTGACAAAGTATTTTAAAAATTTTGAAATATAGAGGACAGAGAGAGTGGGAGAGAAGTGTATGAGAGAGAGGGGAACACAAAGATGTAGAGAGGGAGAGGAGGAGAGAGTCTTCAAGAAAGAGAGGGAGGTCAAGAGATGGAGTTGAAGGAAAATATTGGGAAGGAAGAATCTCAAGACATATAGAGAGAAAAAGGTGGAGAGAGAGAGGGAGTGACAAGGGAGAGATGGAGAGAGAGAGGGGGTGACAAGGGAGAGATGGAGAGAGAGTGTGTATGTTTAGGGGTGAGACAGAAAGAAAAAGAAGGAGAGATGGAGAGAAGGGGGAGAGATAATGAGAGAGGGAGGGAGATAATCAATAAATTTATAGGAGGAATCTAGAGAGAGATAAATATAGAGAGAGAGTGAGTGAGTGACAAGGGGGAGAGATAGAGTAAGGTGGGAGAGAAATGAAGAGAGAGAGGACTTGAGAGGGAGGGAGAGAGAGGGAGGTAAGAATAAAGACATATGGAGAGATAAAGGTGGAGCGAGAGAGAGGGAGTGGCAAGGGAGATGAAGAGAGAGAGAGAGGAGTGACAAGGGAGATGGAGAGAGAGGGCGAGAGGAGAATAGGAGGGAAGATAGATAGAAGGGGAGACAAAGGGGTAGAAGGGGAAGAGAGAGAGAGGGAGAGAGCTATAGATAGTTATGGAGAAACAATGTGTATGTTCACAGGGTGATGTAGAGAGATGAAGAAGGAGAAACAGAAGGAGGTAGAGATATAGATGGAAGGGAGAGAGAGGGAAGAAGAGAGAGATAGGGGGAGGGACATAGATATATATAGATCTGAAGAGAGAGATCATGTGAGCCTGGGGGGTGAGATAGAGAGACAAAGAAGAAGAGATGGAGGGAGACATCGATATATAGATGGTTATGGACTTGTTCAGTTTATTGCTTTTGCATCATTTTTTCCCTATACTTTTATTGATTTCAAGCTACCATTCCATTATGGGTAATTCCCTGGGCTCTAGGCTTGAAAAAGTGGCTTAAATCCCTAGGTCACTTGCATAGAACTGAAAATTTTGGTCTCAGGTCGCTGGCACAGAACTGAAAATTTTGGTCTCAGGTTGCTGGCAAGCATGCCTGTGAGAGCGACTTTATGTTGTTGGTCGCTCACTTGCCCATAGCATGAGAGAGACTATGGCCTAAGAGATCCAGAACAACAGTGGGACCCAGGGACAGGTTGTCTGAGTGATTGACTTGTCTCCTAAGGGTTCTGTTGATGATATTGGATGACTGTGTGTGATGTTCTGTCGATTCCACTTCCTTAAGGTTACATAGGAGGTTAAATCTAATCATAGTAGTCTCTCGTCTCATGTTTACCCCAGTTGGCATGGTTACTTGGGTGGATGTGGGAGGACGGTGTTACAAACATGTAGATAGGGATATTAATTAAAGGGTGGGGGAGGCAAGTTTTGTTTAGATTGCGAGTGAATTGGCCTACACCAATGACACAATTGCTTAGGTAATTAGCTTGAGAAATTATAATTCATATCATGGAAGTTCATAAGGTGATGGGTTAGTCAATGAAGGAGTTTAACAATGGTAGGATGTTAATTATATACATATGGATTTGAGGCTTGTTATGAGGAGATTAAGGTGATAAATAGAGTCTCATCCTCTCAAGCACACAAAACATAATTACCTATCAAACGAGAAAATTACCTAGTACCCGCTTTTTTAAGGTAACAAAAAAACACCCAAATTTAAAAAGTGGTTATTCAACATACACCTTTTTTTTCTGAGTATATTTTTGACACTTTAAATTTTCTTATATAATTTTTTTTTTAAATGTTAGTCATTTTCGTGTTGATTTTGAAAAGTTTTGATGGTTGATTAACACATTTTTTTAGAGGACTCATTCTTGACACTTTAAATTTTTTATGTATCAAGTATGAATATTCTTTTTTAATGTTAGTGATTTTCATACTGATTTTGAAAAGTGTTAATGCAACATCAACATTTTTTGTTTAGAGGGCTTATTTTTTACACTCTAATTTTTTTAATGTATTAAGTATCGATAATTTTTTTTAATTTGATTTTGATGTCGGTAAAAAATCACAAAAATAAAATAGAAAACATGACAAAAAAATCAAATACAAAAAATTATATAAGAATTAAATAATAAAATAAAACCATAAAAACAGAAGAAAAAAAAATAATATAAAAAATTGTTAAAAATAAAAAAATTTAAACAAAAAACAGATAATAAATATAATAAAGGCACTAGGCAGAGTCGATTCCGAGAATTGACCTAGCCCTCCTGGGGCAATTTTTTTAATTAAATTGTTAATTTATTTCATTGTTTTTCTAATTTTAATTTAATTTTGTTGCTATTTTATTTTATTTCCAAATTTAATTATTATATTTTTTTTATTTTTATTTTTATTTGTTTTTTTTTTTTATTATAACATTTTTTATTTTTTATTTTTAACTTTATAAAGATTGTTTTTGAGTGTTTTATTTATTATTTATTTTCTTGAAATATCTCTTTATTTTATTTATCTCCATTTTTCTTTTTTTTTTTTTCCAATTTTTTTTAAAATTTTAAAAATTTTTTTATGTTTTATACTTGTTTATTATTTTTTAAATTTTTGGTTTTATTTTTTCAATGTTTTGATTTTTTTTGTTATTGTATTTTTGTATTTATATTTATTATTTTGGTTTTTTTTATTTTATTTTTTTCGCATTCCTGTTGATGTCGACTAGCAACTCGATCCATTATATGTAATTTGATAGTTGATTTTATAATTTTCGTTATAATGAACAGAGTGTCCCACAATGTATCAATTTCATAGTTGGTCTTTAAGTATTCATTACAATGAATCAAGTTAACCTATACTGCGTGTCAATTTGATGGTTGATTTTTAATTTTTGTTGCAATGTATCAAGTTGTTTTAGGTTAAGATTTTAAAATCGCTATACATTTAACATTTAAAAAATAAATTACTCTTGAAATATATTGAAAATTTAAATTTTTTTCTATAGTTATAATCTTTGGTTTTAATTTCATGATTGAATAATTGTCAAGATTTTAATGTTTTCATAAGTCACGATATTTTATCTTTAATACTATGTTTGAAAACAATGATAAGTATTTTTTTCTTTAGCACCATGACTAAAAATTGTTGGAATTTTAAGGTTTTTCAAAGACGTGATATTTTACCTTTAATGTCATAATTGAAAACGTTGGAAATTTAAAGATTTTCGAAGTCATGATATTTTATCTTTAACTTCATTATTAAAAAAATGTTGAAAATTTACCCTAAAAAAAACATTTTCAATGAGTCTTTTGCACAAAAAAATTGGTTTTTCTTTCCATTTTTAAAAAATGTTGAAAATTTACTCCGAAAATTTTTTATTCCAGCATCAACACTTTTCATTTTCAACCTATTTTTTATGTTTTTTTTTTGGTTTTTTAGCTAGGGTTCTCATTTTGAAGTAATAGTTCTTGTTTCATCCCTAACTTTGATATGAATAGAGTGTTTTAAGTAATTATCTAGGCACCCTATTCTATACTTTTATGTTTCTATTATTTTCTCTAGGTGCCTTTTTTCCAAGTATTGTCAAGTGGGCTCATGAGGATTTCAACTTGCCAAGGTTTGGGAGATATTTTCTCTACCTTGGGTTGTTGGTAGAGGCCTCAATCGACTACTCGAGCTCCAATAGTTTCATTATTTCCCTTTGGAGCCCAGTAGATAATCTAAATTGCCTATTATTATATTAGCATAGTAGAAATGACCAAAGGGAATAATCTTATAGCTAGGGAAAGAGGGAAAACAAGGCTTAAAGAAAGGCTAGATTCTATATCCTAAAATCCCATGCCCTTGAAGAGCCTAGACATGCTAGTTGGGTTGAAAAATAAGCCTTGGTGGTGGCCAATTTTGATTATTCTAGGTTCCTTGACTCATTATATGTAGAATTAGAGGAAAAGGAAGGAAATTTAATGAGGAAAGACAAAAATTAACTAATGAAGAAATTCAAGATGAGTTTGAAGATGGGTTTAGGACCTTGGATTTTCAAGAATGTGAGACACAAAGTATTTTAGAATTATTAAGACTCGCTTGTTGATCAAGGTCTTTATTGCCTAGGTTTTGAAAGAGAGAATTCTATAGCAGTAGGATAACCCATAAATTAACTCGTTAGATGGGAAATTTGTAACAATTTCTAATGTAGTGTTTGGGATTGAAATTGTGGTTTCTTAAGTTTGAGATGAAAACACCAACATTATCGCGCTAAAGAGGACTCTTAGCTTTATGGAAGCATAGTCCTATCTTATTTTCATAGATGAGGATCCCTTATTGTGTAACTCAAGTGGAACCTATGAAAACTAAGGAACTAGACGCCAGCCAACGCATGAAATTTTCTTACCTCCTACTACATAATTTAAAGATTAAGTTATATTTTTTTGTTTTTTAAAAAGACAGTTGTTAAGTGTTAGTAAAGACAATCATCTCCTTTTGTATACAAAACAATATACTAATAAATCCAAA
>APFE031670650.1:13913-42934 GCA_000404065.3 Pinus taeda
TAAAAATTAAAATTAAACTTCATCCCAATTTTGTTTTAAATGATTAAAACCATTTATTGTATTTTCTTTAGAATTCACTTATTTTGCCATCCAATCAAAGAACCATCGCCCCAATTAGCGCCCTTCCCGGCACCTTTAGCTCTTTGACCATGATTTAATACCAGTAGCTTCCTGTAGATTTGCAAGACATTCACTGCCATCGATATGAAGACTACAATATCTATAATATAAAAAGGCAAAGAAATATACTAAAGTTTTTATTCTTCTTTCCATATGATATTTTAGGGTAAATACTTTTTATGCCAAGACATTGGTTTTTTTATTACTATCTATTTTATAAATTATCACAACTAAAATTTCAATATTTGTGTTAAGGTTTTTTTTTTCCAGTAAGAAAAAAAGTTGTATTATATTCATAGATATTCAGAGTATACATCATATGGCAGATGGCAAGAGATATCCCAAATAGGTCATGAATAGAGATTAAGAGAAAAAACTATAAGATCCCAAAAACAGATAAGACAGGGGGATGATATAGATCCATATCAGATCAGAATATGACAAATATTGTCTCTGGACATATCAATATAATATAACGATCTGTTGAATAATAGCATCTGAAATAGATGAAGATGATAGACATGATGAAACATAGAGGAAATAAGAATATAACAGGTTCATGCTACGTACCATATATGAGGATCAAAAATATTGAAGAAGCTGGTTTATACAACGTACCAGATATGAGAAGAGAGTTACTTATGCTATGTACCAGGGAGGCTGAATTCCTGAATGTTGTGCCGAATTTCTCCAACAGTGATGGAAACCTGCCAAAATTCTTTTGGAGAGGAGAGACCTTCTTTGGACAGCGCATCTACCTCCTTGTTGAATGACCTTCCAATGTGATGAATAGAATAATCCTTGTGAGCCTTCCATATAATGTGATTCTTTCTAGCAACCCCAAGAGATTGATTTTCTGAATGAAATGAGCAGATCTCACGTGATCAATGATCACCTGAGAATCACCAAAAATGTGCAGACCATGGATATTTAGGAAGTCACAAAAACTCAGGAGACCAACCAAGGCCATAGCCTCCGCTTTGTTATTCGATCCCTTCCCACCATTCCATGAGATTTTGATACACTGATCCACATGAGGAATAATGTAAACCCCACAAGCACATATTCCATTCGAGGTTGCGCTGTCAAAAAAAGAGTGAAGAAAAACAAAAAGGTCCACATCGAGCACCCTGTTTGTTTCTTGACATTTTGTTGATTTTGAGAGGACCTGCTGGTGGGAAGGAGAGCTATGATGGAATCTAAAACATGAGCAAAAAATATCTTTCTATCTTGAAACAGTGCTTTATTTCTCCATTTCCAAATGGACCAGATAGTGATCAACGAAATAGGCCTCCAAACAGGTCTCATTTTGCTCCACCAATGAAAAGCCTCTCTTATTGATGAGAAAGAAATCCTATTCAGCCCAAATTGATGATCAGCCAAGGAAATCCTATTAAACATGTTTTATTTAAAATAATTTATTGATTATATTAATATTAATGTAAATTTATATAAATATTTATCATTTGAATGTAATTTATATTTATTAAATTTAAAACTAGGGTAAAAATTAACTTTGTGGATTCTTATATGAATAAAAGAAAGGATTAAAAGAAACCACAATCCTAAATAATTCGACAAAAAACATCATTAAAAAATTATATAAATGAAAGAGATAAGATTTGCTAAATTAGAAACTCAAATAGTTAATATTTGTGAAATAAGATATGAGAAATTAGAAATTCAAAGGGTTGCGCTGTCATCATTAGTTAAAAACTTAATTCCTATTTACGTAAACTTAATCTCATCCAATTTCGGTTCTGCAAAAGCATTGTGTATATATCATGTATTTTGGTTTTAATGTGACAAGTGATAAGGACGGCACATCGAAACATAAATATTTCAAAATTGAATGATACATGATACCTTTGGAGTGTTCATTTGACCATATAGAATACACATCGTAGGTTAAAATCTTGTATTCGAAGTGAATTAATAGACACTCAAACACATTATCTCGTCAGATATTCAAAACAAAATAAATAGAATTCCACTATCAATTTAATCTTAGTGTTAAGAGTGGGTATGCCAGCACAATGATAGCCAGGAGAGGCTCAAGAAGAGATTCGTCCTCCAAGGAACGCCTTTGCCACCATGGTATGTATGGAGAATGCACTCAATATGACGTTTGAAGGAGATCTTGTCGCCGTGATGATCTTCCAAACTATAAAATCGCAAAGATTGTTTTGCCATGTCATTTCCCATGTGCGCGATGCTAAAGAGGTTTCTTGTGTGCACAATGTCGAAGAGGTTTCTTACAACTAGGCCTGGAATTTCAAATTCCTTTTACCTATCAAATGAAAATTTGTTGACGTTTTTACATTTTTCATGTTTTTTATTTTACTTTCTACTCAAATGTGCGCAATGCTGAAGAGGTTTCTTGTGTGCACAATGTCGAAGAGGTTTCTTACAACTAGGCCTGGAATTTCAAATTCCTTTTACCTGTCAAATGAAAATTTGTTGACGTTTTTACTTTTTCATGCCTTTTATTTTACTTTCTACTCAAATTTATGAATGTCAACCTCTCTTAATCTACAAGCTTTTTTTCAACTACTTTTACATCTAAACTTTCATTAATCTCCTTTCAAAAATGGTGCTTTGTTTTTTTCTATTTCGAGATATTATTCATCACCATAATATTGGATTTATATTTCACTCAAAAAGAGAGGATTATGATTTGGATTATGATTTCGTTGATGCTTAATAATTCGATCAAGGATGGAAAGCTAATCCCTATCCACCATGTAGAATTTAGTACACTTTCGTATTTTCTTTGGGAAACGATGGCCATCAGACTCCATCTTAAAATTCCATTTATGTGACACAAGAATATTCTCATCTTCTCCCATCTTAACAAAGTCTTTGCCAAATTCTACATGCTAGATAGCAATTATTGGGAAATTGTGCATTTTGATAGTTCATAATTGAAAAGGTATAATATATGAGTAAAAAAATCTAAGAGATGGGTGCAAAATTTAAAGTGGAATGAATTAAAGTTCAACAACCGGCACTCTATAAAATTGAGATAGTGAGAATAACAACTCCTCTTTTACAAAAAGAAATAAATATAACTTAGAAATAAAACACTCATTTATCTCATACTACATGAAAGCATTCACACCCTAATAAAGATTATAACTTACTCCTTTATAATATTGTTATGTACATTTCTCACATAACCAAATTCTATCAACACAATTTTTTTTATCATATCCAAAAGACAAAAAATTTCTATGCACAGCTACAATCACCATAGTTCATTGCTAGACGAATGAAGAACCAAATATGGGAATAACCTTTTTTACAATTTACGACTCTCCCAATAGTCTGTGCCCTGATTTGAAATTCTTAACTAGTTCCCATTTTAATAAAACATTATATTTTTATTAAAAAATTATATTATTAATTAAAATAGATAAAATCAATCTCACTAAATTAAAAGAAACAAAATAAATATTTGAAATTTAATTTTATATTTCTTTATAATTTTTTATTAAATTTAAATAATTGATCATTTTAAAATGAATGAACTTTTGTTTAAAAACAAAATAAATATTTGAAATTTCTTTTATAATTCTTATAATTTTTTTATTAAAATTTAAATAATTCATCATTTTAAAATGAATGAACTTTTTATTTATTTATTTTCCAAACTGTGATTAACCAATATCACAAATATTTTTTATTTAAATATATTATTATCACTGCAATCTAATATTTAAACTATGAATATATAATATTTTTAGAGTCTATTTCAATGTATTCATTTCAAATTTTTCCCATTAAGGATTCTAAACCTATTATTTCTCTAACAAGAGAAACAACTATTAGGTTACATGTTCTTATTGGAACCATTATGTTCATTGAAATTCTGACAAAGTCAACCAGGACCGTCTACAAGGCAAGCCATTGATTATATTTTCATTGCCATCCATTCCATTCCTTGTTATACCTTTACTAGAGCATAAAACGATTTGAAAAGGTTGGCAGAATTTTCTTTGCCTGGAAAGTCGATGAAAAATTCCTTCCAAGTCAATTTATATGGAATGATTTTACAAAGTTTTTCTAGATTTGGAAAAAATAATTCCTTCCAATCAGTTTATATTGAACGATTTTACAAATGTTTTCTAGATTTGGAAAAAATGTGGTTGAATGGAAAACAAAATTTGGTTTACTGAAACTGGATCCTCGCTAAATTAGTTAACATGTGTATTCAGTGGTTGTTGTTATGTGAGAAAAGCTAATACAGTATTAAGAAAACCAATTATAATCCCCTCCTATGAAAGAGTTGGCATATTTTTCGTGGTTGGGAGTGTGTCAACTAGAAAAGCCAAATAATAAATGCAATCACTATTATGAACATGGCAATCCGTCAAAAGAATTCACAGCGCAGGTTGTTCTTACAATTAAGATACTCTCTCATAAAGGCTACAACAAATCCAAAAACAAACATAAACTATTATTCATTTTACCCTATATAATATCAAGAAAACAAGGTAGAATCCACTTTTGTGATTGTAATTAAAGAAAGTTATTAATTTACATGGTTTACATTCCTTTGCTCAATACAAGTCCATCTAATTTCTGTATTGATTTCGTGCTCAGAACAAACATAAACTATTATTTGTTTTACCTTATATAATATCAAAAAACTTGGTAGAATCCACTTTTGTGATTGTAATTAAAGAAAGTTATTAATTTACATGGTTTACATTCCTTTTCTCAATACAAGTCTCACTAATTTCTGTATTGATTTCATGCTCATAACAAACATAAACTATTATTCATTTTAATCTATATAATATCAAGAAAACCAGGTAGAATCCATTGTAATTAAAGAAAGTTCTTAATTTACATGGTTTACATTGCTTTGCTCAATACAAGTCTCTCTAATTTTTGTATTAATTTCATGCTCAGAACATGACATTATATTAAAAGATAAAACTATGCTAAATACAATCACTACAACCTAAAGAGTTGTGGATCACTTTGTGGCAAGCAACTATATTGCAGGGATCCTTTCAATTAGTTGACAAGAAAGTAATTAACAAAGTGGGCCTTTTAACAAAACTCCACACTTAAAAAAATCACCTGCGGTTTTATAGACGAGCCCTGAGAAGCATTGGATGAGAGAAACCTATTCTCTCAAAACCAACCAAATGTTTTAAGTGGTGTTCCTATATATCCCTGCTATTCATAGAAAATGGGCATGATTTCGTTGAAGAGTTCACTAGGGTTAAGGGCAGGGACATAAATATTTCACTCAACACTACCTCTTCTTATTTTCTCAAATTTTCTTGTTCCAAATTAGTCATTGCCTGTAAAACTCTTTTTAATTCAAATCAACTTTAGAAGAAAAGGTGTCTAACTGAGAAGAATTCTTTGCATGAGATTTTGGCGAAGCACGTCCAACTGAATTTTTTCTCACCACACCATTTGATATTGATTTGTGACTACAATCACTAGTGGCCCTAATGGTTTCTTCTCCTTTTTTCTCCCCTCTATTACATTCTTATTTGGGTTTTTCCTAAAATTTAGTTTCATGTTCACAATGCCTTGCTAACTCTTTACTCATTTTGCGTTGATGATCTCTTTTCTCTTCCATTCATTTTGCAACTTCAACAACCTCCAGAGCTTTCACTTTGACATCTCACTTTTTTGTCATGATTAATGATGTTGTTGGTTTCTGCTAAACCAATGGAATAAAAGATATCACGTTAAACAAAAAATTGTTGGATTTATGATTGTTATTTGTTGGTGAAATGTGACTCACATTGCTGATATAAGCCTTTGTATTGTGATTTTTTAGAACCGTCTTCTTGACAGATGAACCATAATTTTTCTGGAGCTCATTCATTTATACATAAGGCTCTTTGTTCTCCTTTTTAGGTCCCTCCTCCTCTTCATTGTTAAAACAATTAGCATTATCTTCGTTCAAATATTATTTCTTTGGGAGAAAGTTTCATCCTGTATTCATGTAATTTGTGTTGATTATTTCAAAGAAATTTACACCTAGAGGAGTTGTTACTAGTGAATTGTGTCTTGATCTAAATCTCTTTTTAAAATGTTTTAGTGAAATTGGATGATCCATACTCTCCACCTCGACATTATTTTCCTCTTTAATGGGAAAACATTCAAAATTCCCTTTAAACATGTGAGCATTCCTTGGGAAGCTTTTGGAGTCCATGTTCATAGAATTTTTGCCGATTCTCTCAAAGAAAATTCCACCTGCAAGAGTTAATGAATGTGAATTATTAATCTTTGGTCCAGATCCCGCAACTCCATTAAACATTGATCTCATTTGAAATTTATCTATATGGAGCCCATGGAATGCCATATAAGAGACATTTATTGCATATCTCTTTCCTAGCTATTCTCCAGGGATTTCTTCATGTTCTTGAAGTTCTATGGCATAAGACGAACAAGCATTTAATGGAGAAAGTGTTTTACACTTCGAGATATGATTAGGACCTAGAGTGAGGGAGTGAAAATATTTGCACAACTCAGTAGCTTTAACACTCCCCTTCGTAGAGGAATATTTCCCATTCTTATCTCCAATTATTTCATATTCCATATCTATCTCCGCACACTTGTTCCCTTTCTATTAGTTAAATTTTTTGTCTTTAGATAAGAGCCCATTATGAAAACCTTCAAATTCTTGCAATGTTTTTACATCATGCAAGGATGCTAATTGCATACTTTGAAATAGCTTGTCATAAGCAAATGAATCAACATTTTGATTTGTTGATGAAAAACTGCAATTTGGCTACACCAACTATGGCACCCCTAGGCTTCTCGTTGCACCCTTTGCAAATTCGTTGATTAATGAGTTAACCTTGGGCTAACAATCCACTTCCAAACTAGGCATTTTCTTCCTCTGTGAAAATTTTGAAATACTCACATCAACCTCATCTAAAAATTTTCCATGAGACTCCATTCCAACTGACTTTAAATGATTGAGAGGATTTTTATTAACTAAAAGTGACTTAGCTAGACTACATTGAGTGAGCTTTCTCCCTAACTACACCTCCTTTCAGTAAAGGCGTACTCTCCATGTCATTCCATCCCACTTAGTCCCTTATGGAAAGAGAAGTCTAAAACAATGTCATATTCAAGTAGAAGCTTGCAGTCATCTTTTGCACCATGATTTTGGGGACTTGTCACTTCAAAACTAGATCGAAAAGAGCAGGATTTTAATGGGTAAACATGAAGGTGGACCTGTCCTTCTAAAGAAGAAGGATAAGCATTATTGTTGGTAACTTGAAAATGCATACCATCAACTCTCACTTGAGATGACCCTGTATAAGCAAAGGAGCCTTCATTAGTTGTGGAATATGATAGCATGAAGGTGAGCTTCTCATGACATTTTCATTTCAAATCCTACATTTTCCCTTTTCCAAAGTTATTAAGGACTGCCTTGAGTAGAGTCCTATCCTTGTAGAACGTTCCTCCAATATAAGCTTTGCCTTACTCTAATGTTCATTATATCTAAGGTATTTTTCTACACCCTTATTGATTTGAGAAGACATAACACTTGCACTTTGTTGATTTGGAAAAGCCTATGAACTGTTACTTCATAAAGAAAATAAAGCTTTCAGTAAATGAATGTTTACCATGTTCTCATGCCTTGGCTTAGTGTTTTCCATATCACCATTTCTTTTTAAATTAGAAGCATGTGATTTATTCACTCCATCACATCAAAATATATCACTATCATCATTAGACGTAAATTCGATTCTACAATTTGACAACCTTATAAATGTCTCGTAGTCTAAAACTTTTGAACATGCCTCATTTTTCCATAACCTTGATCGACCAATAGAGTGAAATTGTTGTTGCACCTGAGAACTTCTTTTCTCATATTTAGGCCATGAGTAATGTTGCAGCTTCATACCTCCCTCTTCTTTCACCCCACCCATGTTTCTAGAAAAAAACTTGCCACTACTTAGAAGAGTTATATTGATAAAATCAATTTCAACATTTCGAAGTTTCTTGCTAGGGGAATTGTGCAAGGTTTCAAGCTACCCCCTAGTAGCCTCATCTTGACTGGAAATCACTAAAAAATAATCATGAGCTCCCATATTACCTTGGGAATCCCTGGATTTCTAAGAGAAAACAAATGATTCATGTATTTCTCTTGTCATAAAATCCATGTCTTCTGGAATATACAACATTGTATTCTCCTCACCTCACTTATGTCCACTGGAGATGTTGACCTTTCCCTATTCAAATTTTGGCCTTCATTGCTTTGTTGTGGAAGCCTTACAGATGACCCAACCAAACTTCAAAGCCTATTGACTGCTACAACCTTCAAACATTCATGTCCTACTGAATTCACCACAATATTACTACAATTATTAGTTGTTTTCCCTAAAATGTTTTTGCAAAAATCCATACTTTTGTTCCTCAATTTATTTGTTAAATCTTGTGTAATATCATCTCCACTTTTGTCACTATAGGTTGTAACATGATAATCCATAAGCTGAGTCAAATGACATTGTTCTTAGATGGATAAATCATGCATTTAAATAAGATTTAACCTTATCATATGTCTCTTTATTCATATGTTTCAAACTCATCTTGCTAATATATTTTTCAATGGGACAAATGAAAAAATTTCCAAGACCTTTTCCAACGACATCAGAGTCCTCTCTTTCATTTCTCAATAAAACACCGCAACAACCATGTTAGTGGCATTAGCTTCCATTGAAAACTCATGACATGGTTCTTCTATAGAAGGGATATCTGGAACTTCTTGAACCAACTCATTACCTAGTGAAGGACTATCTGGAACTTCCTGAATAAACAAAGTACCAAGTTTTTCTCACCAGGACAAATGGAAACTTTTCCAAGACCTATTCCAATGGCACTAACGTCCTCTCTTTAATTTCTCAATAGACTATCTGTAACAGTCATGTCACTAGTATTGGCTTTCATTGACAAATTATGACCCATTCCCTCTATAGGAAGGTTATCTGGAACTTCTTGAACCAAACCATTACCTAGCAAAGGGCTATCTGGAACTTCTTGAACCAACCCATTACCTAGTAAATTAACATTGTCAGAAATTAGATGGCTTCCCTCATCACATAATAATAACATTTTCAACACATTAGTATGCCTTGAGGGTTGATAAGCATCATACAAGCCACTTTTTCCATAGTAATGAGGATTGGAGGGTATATCTTGAACATAGTCTCCTTCTTATGGGCAGTTTCAGTCACATATGAGGCCTCTAGTTGTTCAACATCACAACTATGAGAACTTGTTTGACAATCATCCCTTGAAACTTCCTCTCTTCTGCATCTTTCTAGCATTTCTGGAGTGTCTACCTATTGATCACTCTTATGATTAATATCTTTGAAACCTCCATTACTAGTTCCATTGAAGCAGAATTTTCCTCTCATTCCTTCACGGTGGCTCCTTCTATGCCTCTAAGGCATATAACTTCCAGGTTGACAAGAATTTACATCCCACAACCTATCTGATGTCATTCCTACATCATTATATCATTTAAGCTACTTTTAATCATTCATTTTCATCGTTGAATATGTATGCTTTTGGATTTCGAAACTAATTGTCGAAGGTTGATAAAAATATATGTAATATTGACAATCCATTAGTATTATGGTTCTTATTTTGTTTAATTCCTAGATTATCATATGGGTTACCATTATATCACATAACATATCAAACTTGTCCTCATCTATGCTCTTCTTCCATATGTTATCCACTTACGTTTCCTTTGCAACATCTGGTGCAATTGCAAAGGAAAAATAAAATCAATGGAAACAAAAGTTGTTTGTATATGGTTCAATATATTCTCTCACAATTTTTGTGGGACTTACATTTTATTTTTAAAAACAAGAAAATCAACAATGCACTTTGTTGTTTGAATTGTGTACTTGATTAAAAAAAGAAGAAGCCCTAACTATAGGTCAAGACAAAAATAAATAACTAATTTATTTATCCAAACAATTCTCCACACCTAAAATTTCTTTAAAAATAAATTAATTCATATTTATACTTCAAATATTCAATTAAATTGCATAACATATCACATATTCTTTCTTCTATCTACTATTTCCTATGCTACGGTCTTACGAGGTTTCCTTTGCAACATGTGGTGCAATTGCTAGTAATAATAATTTACAAGTGAACAAAAATGAAACTTGCTGAAAATGTGTCATTTTAATATGAAACTGTACAAAAGATAAAGTACAGGTAAACTAAATTTCACACATGATACTACAAAATTATATACCATTTTTTTCCATATCTCTATGACAATCCTTTGAAAGGAGTGGCTAAATGACCAACATGGCAACTAAGTCTTAGAACAAAGAGGGACACTCCAATGCCATTCAAGAAACTCACATTACTGTTGTTATTGACCAACATAGATCCATCTTAAATACGGATCTAACATGAGCCGAGAGGGATCCAATTTCTTCACATGCAATTTTCTTTTATGAATCAACGTTATTTAAATATTTTGTATAATTATTTATTTATTTATTTAGTTTATACATTTTTTATTTGGGCCGGCATGAGAAAATTTTCAATTTTGATGACGAATGAACATGGTTACACATCATATTGGGTTGTAGAATGATCCTCTCGGCTCAATCATGAATTTAGATTGGACAAACATGTAATGGATCTTAGTGGAATCAGGCCAAGGTAAAAGAAAATGAGAGGTGTAATGGAAACCCATACACAAATAGACATTTTCATGATAGAGGATAGCAATAAAAAGAAAAATTTTTGGTTTGAAATTTTATATTTACATAATAGATAATTAATTATTCACTAAAAAGGCAAAATGTATTTCAAAAAATATGATTCATAATTACCTTCATCAATAATAGCCGGTTGACAAGTGAATGTCTTAAGTCAATTTATGAATCTATGTGAATTATTTGTGTTTATGTATAGCTCTTAGACAAAACGATTCAAATCTCTTAATGTGTGTAAAATTAATAGGAATTCTATTACTTTAAATAGACTACCTAAGATAATAATACCATGAGTAAAAACCATGGGTTGTGAAAACCTAGAGTCAAAACTTTTACATAATACAAAACTGCAACGGTAAATTAAACTAGTTATTTTATCTCAATTTTATTTTATTTTTATTTTATTTTATTTTGACCAAGTCAAAATGTTAAACATTACATTACAACATCTCTATCATATTCGGGTGGAGAGTCTCTTTTGACAATTATACTAACTATTTTACTTCAATTTTTATTTAAGTTTAATTTTAATACTATTTTATTTGACCAAGTCAAAATGTTAACCATTACATTACAACGCTACCATACTGAGAGCGCCTCTCCTGCAAAAATTAAAGACTACTCAATTATATTTTAAAATTACTATTCTGTTATTTCTAATATTTTTTTAAATAAATTATTTAATATTAATAAATAAAAGACAAAAAGTTAGATCTAAGACTTTTGTGATCCATAATGTAGAAATATGTCTTTCAGATTAATCACATTATTATGATTTGGTACACATTTCGAACCAACTAATGTGGTTCATCCTCATGACAAGGTGAGAAATCAATCGATTTGAAGGAATAAATAGTATGGATGCATCATTGCCAAGAGTTAATCGTTAAGAGTTACCAGTTCTTAAATTAGTTAATAAGGTAAGTAAAATATTATTAATTTTTATTTATTGGTAAGGAGCTGTATATTAAATAATACATAATTAGTTAAAAACTAGTGTTAGGAATAAATAAATATAATTAGTTACAAACTAGTTGTTAGGAGTAAAAGAATGTAAAATATTCTAAATATTTTTTTATTTTTTTTTGTTAAGCTTGGTAGGACCTTCTTTTTCTATTTATAAAACACAAGTTTACACCACATATTTGAGATAGGTGGCCTCAACTTGCCCAATGGGAAACCAAGTCTGTTGGCCACCTATCCTCGTTATAAGCCATCAAAAAATAATATAGTTTTATTCGATCTAACTAAGCTATATACGTATCAGTATCATGATAAGAGTCTATGTGTCTATTTATCATAAGCATGCAAGTAAATGCTACCCGCAAGAAACAAAAAAACATCCAAGAAACTGACTAATCTTGTTGTTCTTCTGAGGCAACCCCCACTAGAGCCGGGTCTTTGGTTGAGTCTCCAGGCATGTCAGTAAGCTCAATAATGCAAGGGATGTGCCTTTGGATTTGATCAAGGTGGATGTCCTGCTTACACAACTGAAATTGGATTGTCTGAAAGTCTTTTTTGTAATTTGGCATGTCGTGGAGGGTCATAGCCATCCCCACTGACATTTGCTCCATTGCCTTCCCCATGAGGTTCTTCATGAGCCAATACAGATATAGCATCTATTTAAACTGGGTGAGTCTACCCCTCGTACTCCCAGGATCTGGGATTACAACCCACCAACTCTCCATTTCCTCTTCGAATTCCTCATCATTTTTTATCTTCTTCTCCCATTCTTCCAAAATCTTATGGATGCTTGCATCCGTTCCTTCCCTATACGCTACGGCCACTTCGCTGATGAGGCGTTCTATAGGCTTCCTCCCACGCCTAGGTTCTGAAGTGCTCAAGTCTGTTGCTCGAGTTGAATCCCTCCCCCTTCTGTTGCATCCTCTTCCACGTGTAGGTCGGGAAATCTCTTCTCTTTCCGTGCTTGTTCACACACGAGATGCATTAGCTCTTGGGACGTGGTCTCATGCCTCTCCGGATTAATGCAGGTTCCCCTCCCCTCACGCTTCCCATCACAATTGCCTCTGCCTAGGTGCCCCTCTGCCCCAAGATGCAGTGCCTCTCCTTTGCCTGATGTGGCTGCACCACTCTTGTGCCTCTCATTTTTCTTGCTCACCTGCCTTGCGATAGCCTCACCACCCCCCCTGGTTATTCCAATCCTCTCACCTACTCACAGGGGTGATGTCTCGGTGCCAGACCCAATTTATGCTTACGATTCTCATTGCCAGCCCATCGAGCCAGGTTACTGTCACTCCCACTCGCATTTCCTTCCCTCACCCCTCTGCCCAGTGTTGCTGCCGCACATCTCTACTGAGAAGAGTTGCTTCTCTTCTCTTCTCTTCCCGTGGCTGTCGCGCATGCTTAGTCGCAGTATCCCCACCCTCTTTGGTATACCAACTATCTCGTTCACTCACAGGAGTGTTCTCAAGGTCCCAGCCCCAGTTTTCTCTCCCGGCTCTCACCTCCAGCCCAAATGTGATCACCATCCCCCCAACTTACGCTGGTCTCCCCGGCCTTCCCCCCAATTTTCCTCCCCTATCATCTCCCGCACCCCCCAGCCATGAATTAACATAGTAACCATAGTAATGGGCTCGTAAGGCCAGGAAACATACCTGGAAACAGTTCATTGAGGTCGTTGTTGGTAGCTCCACAGTCTTGCGTCCTTACTCCTCCCTCCTCCCATAATCTCGACTATACTCCTCTCTCTATCCCGACTTCTTTCATAGTGACATTCCACCTTGCTCTATCACATCACCTGTCCTACCTTAACTGCCTCACCTCCTTCTCCGCCCTAGCCTTGCCTGCCACTTCTCCCATGTCTTCTTCCAGATAGCATGCGAGAGGCCACCGCACCCATCGCCATGAGCGTGTGGGAGTTGGTGGGTGGTACCCTTCCATTACAAAACATAACTACCATGTCTGACCAGTGGCCTCGCCTACCTCGAGCATGCATCCCGATCAGAGGAAAATATTCTAAATAAATTTAATAATTATTTATAATATTAGTTGTTAAGGGTTGACCCATTCCCATTAAATAGAAATATAGCTATGTTGACTTATACAAAACTCGAGAGGTATTAAAAATATTAATAATTTATCATAATAAATCAAAAGAAAAAAGAGGTTACAATATAAAGGTGATGGACTCAACAATTATAATTATTTAGAATGATCAATTGTTAAGAGGGGAAACAAAATAATAATTAACATCTAAAGGGTTAAAAAGTAATATAGATAATTAAAAGAAGGATGATAAGAAAAAATTTAATAATAATAATAATAAATTATTATTATTATTATTATTATCTTTATGAATGAGATAGAAATAAAGAGGATAAAGGAGAAGAAAGGGAGGAAGAATCATGAGGCGACAAACGGAATCCAACTCTTACTCAATTTCCAATCATCATCTCTATTAAGATTTCTGGCATGCCTCTCGATTTCAATCGCTTCTCTAAGCTTCATGTGGTGGAAGTGATCAACTCTAGCAATTACTTCAGATTCTTCAATGCAGACATGGTGTTTTGATTTCTCCGCATGTTCTGCTAGGGCTGATGAACGGGAGCGATTGTGTCTAATATCAACAACATGTTCCTGGATTCTCTGCTTAATAGACCTACATGTTTCTCCAATATAGGGAATACCACAGGAGCAGGGAACAAGGTAGACCCCCTTTGTGTCCTTAGGGTCAATAGGGTCTTTGACAGATCTAAGAGATTTTTTAATGGTATTAAGAGGCTTGAACAAAGAAGATACATTAATCTTCCTAAGGATATGGGCAATCCTATCTGTGGTTCCGTGGATAAACAGGAGATGAACCTTAGAGATAGGATCAGAGCAAGCAAGTTTAGCTCTTGGCACTTTGCAAGCCCTATGAAAGGCCTTAACGCTTTGAGATATATTATACCCATTATTTTTAAAAACCTCAATAAGATGAGATTTCTCTTGTTCAAGGTGACTATCATCAGAGATTCTCAGAGCATGGGTAGCAAGAGTGCTGAGAACACCGAATTTCTGAGCCTGGAAATGATGAGAACTAGCATGGAGATGTTGTTTCGTGTGAGTTTTCTTACGAAAAACTTGGTGACCAATGGAACCATCATCCATCCTCGAAAGGAGAATGTCCAGAAAGGGAATGCAACCATTCGCCTCAACTTCCATGGTAGACTTAATGGAGTCAAATTGAGAATTAAGGTGGTTAAGGAACCGATTCAACTTCTCACAACCATGAGGCCAAATCATAGAACTCACCTTGGAAACTGAAGAAAGTCAAGGTGAAGCACAAGCTAACTAACTTGGCAGTGTCTTTGTTAGTGATGCGATTTATGATATCAATGGCCTCTTGGATAGGTATTTTGGTGTATAAGGATACAACATCAAAACTAACCAATAAATCTCCAGGTTCCAACTTAATATCTTTCCACTCTTGAACAAAGGAGGCATAGTCTTTAACAAAAGAATCAGTGCGACCAACAAGAGGGATTGCAAAGTGCCTAGAGCTAAACCTGCTCGCTCTGATCCTATCTCTAGGGTTCATCTCCATTTATCCAAGGAACCACAGATAGGATTGCCCATATCCTTAGGAAGATTAATGTATCCTCTTCATTCAAGTCTCTTAATACCATTAAAAGTTCTCTTAGATCTGTCAAAGACCCTATTGACCCAAAGGACACAAAAGGGGTCTACCTTGTTCCTTGCTCCTATGGTATTCCCTATATTGGAGAAACAAGTAGGTCTATTAAGCAGAGAATCCAGGAGCATGTTTCCGACATTAGACATAATCTCCCATTCACCATCCCTAGCAGAACATGCAGAGAAATCGAAACACCATGTTTGCATTGAAGAATCCAAAGTCATTGCTAGAGTTGATCACTTCCACCACAATAAGCTTAGAGAAGCGATTGAAATCGATAGGCATGCCATAAATACTAATAGGGATGATGGTTGGAAATTGAATAAGAGTTAGATTCTAGATCTCGCCTCATGATTCTTCCTCCCTTTCTTCTCCTTTATCCTCTTTATTTCTATCTCATTCATAAAGATAATAATAATAATAATCATAATAATAATCATAATAACAATAATAATAATTTATTATTACTATTATTAATTTTTTTATCATCCTTCTTTTAATCATCTATATTACTTTTTAACCCTTTAGATATTAATTATTATTTTGTTTCCCTTGAGTCCTTCACCTTTATATTTGTAACCTCTTTTTTTCTTTTGATTTATTATGATAAATTATTAATATTTTTAATACCTCCCAGTTTTGTATAAGTCAACATAGCTATATTTTTATTTAATTGGAATAGGTCAACCCCTAACAAATAATATTATAAATAATTATTAAATTTATTTAGAATATTTTACATTCATTTACTCCTAACCACTAGTTGTGACTAATTATATTTATTTATTCTTAACAACAAAAATTAATAATATTTTACTTACCTTATTAACTAATTTACCAACTGCTAACTCTGGGCAATGATGCATCCATACTATTTATTGTTACTAATTATATTTATTTATTCTTAACAACTAGTTTTTAACTAATTATGTATTATTTTTATAAACAACTCATTACCAATAAAAAAAATTAATAATATTTTACTTACCTTATTAACTAATTTACTAATGGCTAACTCTCGGCAATGATGCATCCATACTATTTATTCCTTCAGATCGAATGATTTCTCACCTTGTCCTCAGGATAAACCACATTAGTTGGTTCAAAACGTCGACCGAATCCTAATAATGTGATTAATTCGAAAGACATATTTTCGAAAGACATATTTCTAGACAAAAAATTATTAATAATAACAAGTATTGTATTCCAGTGTAGTCCTTATCAAAGAAGTTAGAAAATACATAATGAATAGTTAAACATAATATGACTAAATACAGGACTAACCAATTTTTTTTGTTAGAAGATAACTAAAATAAGAAAACCATTATTTTCTCATTAGAATTGAACCATTTACATCTTCTAAAAAGTTGATTAGGTATTGACACTAGAGTAATAGAGTATATTGAAAATTTATTTGTGAAATATTTTATAAATATTTTTAATAGAAAATATATTTATATATTAGTTCTTAATATTATAAAAATATAAAATATAAATAGAATTTTACATTGAAAAAATAAAATTCAAATAACATTTCCTACTTAATAATGTTTTTTTATCTCTTTAATTTATTACTTTTTATTTTTAGGGTTGTTTTTTCACTAAAACTTTAAATTCTTTCTCTTATAAAGTAATATAAAAAACAGAATTGTAATATTTCCATAAAAATTAACAACAACAACAAAAAAATTAATTAATGGTTCATTCTTTTCACCCTTAAACTAAGGTAAAATAAACTACAATGTTTCATAAAAATAAAATAAAAAAATATTGGTTTTTTATAAGCTAGTCTGAAACGTTGGTTTCAAAAACTGTTCACAGGTTTTAAAAAATAATAGATATATAAAACCTGTGAACAGTTTTGAAACCAACGTTTTGGACTAGCTTATAAAACCAAAATTTTTTTTATTTTATTTTTATGAAACATTGTAGTTTATTAACTTAGTTTAAAGGGTGAAAAAGAATGAACCATTAAATAAATATATATATATATATATATAATATATATATTATAATGTTTTAAATTAATAAATAAGTAAATATTTATAATTAAAATATAATTAATGAAACATACTCCGATGGGGTGGACAAGCTTGGTGGTATGGATGAGGTTGGGATTGACCTTGATCATCTCACATGTTCATAACTTGACATATGGTACACATAACATGCAAGTGGTGTAAGGTGCGTGGAATGTTTAAGAGACATAGCGTGGGGTTTATAATCTGGATGGTGATCTGACTTTGGCAGTGGTTATCTCTAGTTATGGGCGATAGTGAGGGTGGAAAAGGTAGCATCGAGTATGCACAGGTCACAAATATGTGCATGCTTACCAGACTAGTCTTTTTTGAGCACAAGGACATTGCAAGTTGGAGGAGTTTGTGTTGTGGTTGCTAAGGGGTGCAAATTCACAAGGTTTGGGACCTTGGTGAATGGAAGCGTGGTGAATTTCCCTGCTTTTGGTTAGGAGCTGAGAGGAAGAGCATTCTTCTACATTATGTCATCGCGAAAATCAAGAGGGGTTGGGGTTTTTCTTTTGATAGTCTGGTAAACTCTCTGGTCTGACTTCTTTGAATTTGGTAGTTTAAATGTGGTGAGTGTCTGTTCTTTTTATGTTTGTTCCTTTGTGTGTCGTGCATATTTCAATGGGGTTCTTTTTGTTCTTCATCGTATCTATAGAGTAATTTTGTCTCCATGTTGCCTCAGGGTTGGAGAGAGGTCATTTGTCATTGTTCCAAGGCACTTAGACCTTTGGTTGCTGGGGGTTCTATTCCCAAGGAGTGCCCTTGGGCTTTAGGGGGTGTTCTTTTGGTGACCTTGGCGAAGGTGTGCATGGTGCTTGGTGGCTTTGATATTGTTGAGCTTCGAAGTGGGGCTCTATTGTCGGTTCACGACTCTTAGATTGGTGTGCATAGCTGGTATTGGCAGTCTACTTTGCTTGGAAAAATTCTAATGCAAAGGGGCATGCTCAATGTAGTTGGGGGGCTTGTGGACATTTGGTGGGATGTGGAGGCCATGTGGGGGAGATGAAGGGTGATGGAGGTGATGAGGTTGCATTCGAGGGAGAATTGGCCCATGATCGTGTTTTGTCATCTGGTCATGTGGTCGTGCCACCTTCCCTGGACTCTTTGGACATGTAGATTCAGAGTGTGAATGCACCCGTGATGGATTTGGGGCAACAAAGGCATGAAGACTGAAATGAAGTAATAACATTCCTTAATGATTTGTAACACAATCAATGGGAAATCCTTGATAGGTCAGCCTCACTTAGATGGAGCCAAAGACGAACTAATAAACGTTTAGATCAGATTGAGGGATGGATTGATCACTTGGAGTTCTACGTTCATAGGGATCCTCAACCCCTAGACATTCTTGGAGCTGGCCAGGCACTGATACCTCCTCAAAAATTTTTATGGCAGTGCACTACATTTGTATTCTCCTTGTGTTTTGGGTGTTTTTTGTCTTTTATTTCAGGGTTCGATGTAAATTTTGGAATTTTGCTATAAGTTTTTGTATTTTTCTCCTGGCCAACAAATCTGGTAGGAGTGAGATCGAGAGAGAAGTGGAATTCAAGCAAATTTGTTGTAACATTTTGAAAAATTAATAAAATTCATTTGGTCGACAAAAAAATAAATAATGAAACATAATTAATGTAAAATTTAAATACCGAAGTTCAATGGATAGCTGGATGCCTGGATGCCTAACTCTGTAACTAAAGCTCCTTTTCTCAATCTATATGAACCCTTTGTCAATAAGCGGAAATACATATTACCTGTATGTTCTCTGTTACAAATTTGCGCGGCAACTTTATGTTATACCGAACAGTAACGTAGTTCGTCGTCCGCGCTGGGTGTGGTTAGAGGTTTTGGTATGTTCGAATCGCTGTATCAAGTTTAGAAGGATCTGCGCCGAGTCTTGCTTAATCCTGAAGGCTGGGGATTGTATGAACTGAAGGTCTTGTTAGGAACTATGGAAGAAGGAATGGTTTCTATTGCTTCAACGTCTGGGTCTAACATTCCAACTGTTTTCAAGGTAATGTGTGTTGCTTCTGACAAACAAGAGGTTAGCTTTGTTGAGAAGGTCCAACTTCCACAGGACCAGATTTTACTTCTATGCAATGAGCTTGTTCCCAATTCTGCAGTAACCACCGGTGCTCAATTTACCCAAATGCACGTAAATTTCAATGCACTAAATCAGCGATGCTTGCCTGTGGTTGCATTCTACGGGAACAAGCAAATGATGGCAGAGTCTTTCAAGAAGCAGGGTGTATTAGGAGAAGAAGAGGTACTTGATCAGTTGGAACCAGGACTGTATGCTATAGTTCGAGAATCCGCCATTTTTGTTTTCTATTGGCATGAAGGTCAAGATCTCAAAGAAGCCTCGAGGAAGGACGTTTCTTGCAACTTCATTCGATATCTCGTAGACCTCTCCGACTATCTGTATGTTTGTGTTCAGGGTTACTATCCTTTTGAAGCTTCAGCTTCTTCGGCCAGAACTGCTTCTTTTAAAGGGAGACGCACCAAGAAGCTTCAAATAAGCCATGTGAAAAACTCTGAGAACGATGTCAGGCTTTCTGATGGATTTAATGTTGCCATTGATAGGCAATTCAAGAAATCGGCTTCGGTGCCTCCCGTGCCTCCAAGTAATGTTGTATTCTGTGATGGTTATAATCGATGTGCTTTCTTGACTGCAGATTACAGGCCTTCAAGAGTTTCTACAAGGCCCGAGTGGAAAACTCTGAACGGAACTCACCAACTTCGTAGTCAAATCGACAGCTGGTTGAAGGACGGCGATTTGAACTTCTGCAAAATGAGCAATAAGGATTTCGTCTCTTTGCTGCAGCATGGTAAATTTCCAAGACATGATGAATACTGCAATTTCATGAAAACTCTTAACGCTTCCATGGCGGAAGAGTTCTCTATGGGAGCAATTCAGGAGAGTGTCGTTGCCTGCTTTCTGAAAATTCTACCAGAATACTTTAATGGAGCACAATTTTTTGACTCCCTTGGGACTGCGTCATCCCAACATCATGAAGACTTACGTGGCTCTGGTTCTATTGATAGGTTTGATCAACTGCATAGAGAGTTGAGTAAGATCTTAGCAGGCAAGGATTGTGATAAGAAGCTCCTCTTTTTTGGATCGGAGGTTAAATTTACTCGTGATTATTATGCTGGTCATATTTATAAGATTGAAGGGCCCCAGAATGAAAGTGGGCCTGTTAGATATGGAAAAGAACTAATTTTGAAATGTTCACATCCAAAGGAGACATTGAAGGTCACGCTACTGCAATTCAACGAAGGAACACCTGTGGCGTCATTTTCATTTTCAGGTGACCGGGTAAAATTGATTACTAAAGCTACTAAAGGGAGCGGAGAGGGAACCTTTGAAGTTGTCAATGACAGTTCCATCGTTATTCAAAATTGGGTGAAGTCTCTGATTCCTAAGAAATTGCAGTGTTTGGGTAGAAACATCGGTTTTGTAGCATTCCTGGTTACCAAAGAAGCTAGTGAGGAACATATGCCTTCAGTTGAAAAGCCTCTCATTGAAAATATTTTGACAACAGAGAACTTGAAGAGTGTTGAGCACGAACTACCAGATGGGGTTTGCAAGCTTTTCAAACAATTCGTGTCAACAGTTGGAGCTCCTCTTGATCAAGCGACGTGGGTGACACTCCGATCTCATAAACATGCCTCAACAGTAATTTCACATCTTTATAAGACATCCAGAGAAGAATTCGTAAAAAACATTGAAACCATGGTTTGGAAAGAGTTGCGGAGTACTCTTCAAAAGAAGTTCGAATCTGAAGGCAACGAAACTGTGAATGTGCTACAGGAAAACCTGCATAGAGAGGAAGACGCATTCCTCTCAGAAATGAAGCGGGACATGTCGGTGATCACAGGCAAACCTGTTTGCAGGTCCATCGAGGGTTGTAAAGTTCAGAGTGTTTGGTATACTTACTATGAACAGGTTGTTCTGAAGGTTTCAATTGAAAGACTTGAGAAACTAAGCACTGCATGGAAGATTTCTGAGCTGATGCCAAGGAAAAATGATTTGGAAGAGTTAAGCCGAAATGCCGAGTATCGGATCACTCCTACGTGCACTAATCAATTTGAGTTAGTTACCCTTGACCCTGAGATAGAACAAATACTACAATTGGTGGCTCTCAAGTCCGGGCACTTGTTGGCGTTCATTAAGAATTTGGCTGATCCATGCCTATATGTTTATAGCTGCTCGCGCATGGGTTCAAGGTTAGATGGCATAAATCCTATTCGAAGTTTCAGGAGGGGTTACGATTTATTGTCTTTTGATGAAGGCACTCGATTTGTAGCCTTATATGATAAGCTAACCTCTAAGGTTGCAGTACACAAGTTTGATGATTCTTTCCGCAAACTAGATTGGACAGGGGTAGATGTGGATCTCCATAAATTTTGTGGCATGGGAATCTTAACGTGGATGCATCTGATACCAGGTAGAAGGGAATTGATCCTGATTGATGATACAAACAGGGTCAGGGTGGTGGAACTCCATCAGCAGCCGATGATGAAACCTAGGCTACTAATTCTTCCTTCACCTGTTTCAGTAGCTCTTGTTTCTGTGGATGGATCATTTTTATTTGTATTTAGCAAGTCAGATAACAATGACGAAGTAGTAGAAGCTATTGACTTTTCTGTCGTAGTGGAGATATATGTCTTGGCTGATGTCATGAGCTACTTGAGGACCATTCCCCTAAACAAAAGAATCAGAGATCTGGGAGAGCTTCAAGTGAAGATTGTAAATTTTGGATCACAGAGTCATCTTGTTTTCTTCAGTGCATCAGTTCCTCATAGCATTTCTTCCCACATATTGAAAACTATTTCAGCAAAGGAAGTTGTCCAATTGCAAGCAATAGAAAGTACAGAAAACAAGGTAGTTCAAGTGCCCGAAGAAAGAAGAATTTCTGGATCTTGTCCCCAATTAGAGTATATATACCATATTTTCGATAAGTTTGCAACCAGTCCCGCTCTCTTCAGTGAAGTTAAGAAGACTGTTTTTGTCAATGTAATATTAAGCACCAAAGACATTGATACAAAATGTAATGAGGATGACTGTAAGAATGCCTTGAAAACTCTTCTTCAAAAACTGGAGAAGGAAAAAGGTAAAGATTTCTCAAATACAGAGGTTCGAATTGATGTGAAAAGATTTGAACCATGGATATCTGGGGGTTCAGTTGATCTAACGGGCTTGGTAACCAAGGCTATGGGAACATGGATTCGCAGGCTTGCGTGCCTTGTTCCTATCCAAATAGCCCGAGCAGAAAACAATGGACTGCTTGCTCTCAAGGATGGGTTTCAGATGCCACCGGAACTGAGTTATACAGACAGTTTATCTCTGACAAATTTGATAACTTTTGGCATTTATGACACAGTTCTTAGTAACTGGGAGGGTGAGATTATGGTCATATCATCCATGGGAAAACAAAGCAGCGGGAAATCTTATTTGTTAAACCACTTGTCAGGGTCTCTTTTGGATGTGGCAGGTGGAAGGTGTACCGATGGAGTGTGGATGACTGTGAGAGCAGCAGAGAAACACATTTATGTCATGCTGGACTTTGAAGGACTGGGTAGCTTTGAGCGGACAGAACAAGAAGATATGCTACTATCTGTTCTTAATGCAGCCATAAGCAATTTAACAATCTTCAACAAAAAGGTAGGTTCTTAAATTCTTTTGAAGTGTTTTTGATTAAAAAAATAAAAATACAAATGGAAGCATATGTATAAAAGAAAAATATGATGTAATAGATTATTTCCGTTTCATTGAGATAATCGCTGCAATATAGTTGAAATCTGTTTCCCTTCTTTAATTAATAGATTGTTTGGTCAGGTACCGTATTTGATTAGACTTTTTAAGAAGATGACACTAAGACATTTACAAAGAAATTTACAGTGTAATTTTCAAATTAAAAGAATAGTAACAATTAAAATTTAAGGTTGTCATTCATAAGTCGAGAGAATAAAAATTTGATGTTATCATCTATAAGTCAAGAGAATAAGTTTCTTATTGAATATGGAATAAGAGGTTACACTGTAATCGGGATTAACATCTGGCTTTATGTATGGGACCATTACTTGTAAGTACTTGCGACAAAATATAAAGCCTTAGAGGTGATTATGGCGGCATAATGGTTTACTTGTAAATGCTGTTTGGGTTGTAATCCTCATTTTCCGCAAAGAGTATACATTTTATACATTTTGAGTGGGAGACAACCTAAAAACGTCTGGCAAGGGTGGAAATTTGCTCATTCAACCTGCATTGATAGGTTTTTCAAGTCAAACTATGATGCACTATTTCATTAGAGAAATATATAACCAAAAGATGTTGAGAATGTTGTCCAAAGCCATTCTGTCCGAGTAACGTCTGAATTTTTACTGAAAGTAAAAAAATAAAAAACAAGAGAGTAAGTTGATGCCCGTCATCAAGATGGGCTTTGGTGAATGCAAAATTCTATTGAAATATTAATGCAAAATTCTAGTGAATTGTATCATAATATTGATTAGGAAACTGACATTTCAAAATATATATTTGATAGTCATCAATTTGAATCGTAGGACATTTATCATTGGTGAATCCACTCTTTGTGAACTAAGTTTTTGAGGTGGTATTTGATACAAAATCAATCACATATGATTTATATAAAATCTTGTGAGACCAAACCTTGTTTAGTTTGGCAACCCATTTAAACTCTGTATTTGAAGAAGACCATAGCTTGGCAACCCATTTAAACATTTGAAGAAGACCACTGAACACGGTGGGAGTCAATACTGTGTGCAGGAGGAGATAGAGGTTCTTGCTAGGTATATCATAAGGCCATCTGCATTCTTTCCATGTTGAATCCTGAATCCTGAAGACAATTGTTTAATTTGTGGTGATCTTCAATGGAGATAGGATTTTGCAACTCTTTAATGTTAATTCTGTGTAAGGTCAAAAAAGCTTTTTGTGTGGACGAGTTATCCATCTTAGCTATGTTATGTTTTCTATATTATATAGTTCGCTCCAATAAAATACATTTTTGCTTAATCTTCTTGTTTAAAATGTAGGATTTCAATAGTACGTATTTGTAGTTCTCTAATACCAAATAGATTTAAAAGGAAAGTCTCAACTTCTTCCAGATCTCCCAATTGCTTTGTATTATCGAAGAGTCTTGGATTTAGAAGATGGGAAGTTGAAATGATATGAGAAACATATAAATTTATGAAGCTCACCCATATGTTTTCCTTCTAAAATCATGTCTCTGAACTGGGATAATAAAAAGGGATTTCTGTGAATGCAAAAATAAATCAATTGGCTGCTAATTTCTTAAATAATATATCTGAAATTTGAATTGTTGGGTTCAATGATCTCCACTTAACCCTTCCTGGTTGAAAATTAAATTTTGCTAGAGTTGTTTTCGAATGCTTTTAAAAACTCGCATAATACTCCCGTCCGTATGTAACAGGACTTCCATTTGGACAAAGAGACAGAAGTAGTCTTTGACCGCTTCCAGAATGGGATCAGCCTTGTTAAGCAGGACAAGGACAAGAAGCTCTTCAAGGGAATTTTCTATATTGCCATCAAGGATGTGGACAGTTCGTATGTGGATGATTTGAAACATGAATTCGAAGAAAAAATTTCCAAAATATGTTCCAAAACTCATGAAAACTTTCTATCAAAAATGTATGGCGGAAGGGTTGAAATAGCTGCAATGCCTCCATATAATCGACCTGAGTACCAGGCAAGTTTAAGGGAGATCGCATGTACAGTAGAAGAGATGAATTCATGCTATCACAACAGTATCGCTTTCTTGAATGATGTGAAGCTAGTAATTGCTCAGATTGCAGCTAAAGACTGGACTTCTGTAGATAGTAAACGTGTAGCCCTCAGGGTGGACATACTAAGGAGAAATCTAAAGTCTGCTATAGATAGAGGATGTCTTTTTACTACAGGGGCAATTCAAATGCTAGTTAATTTGGATACGCAGGAAGAAGTTTCAGATTTTCCAGTTGCTGTTGAGGAGTTCACATTAAATGATTTCCCTGATACTGGCTTAGAATTGGCACCTTCACAAGAACCGATGGCCGTTACTGGAAACATTTTATCTGAGCTCAGGTCAAGATTAGAAACTGTTGTGCCGAGAAAAGGAAATGATGGTGAATGGTGGCACTCCGTTTTTGAAAGATTTTTGGGTGCAGTGGCAGATCGAAGGCGAAAGCGAGTTGACCAATGGTTGACGTCAAACTCAGTGGAATTTCTCAGTTCTGATGAGGTGCAAAAATTACAGTTAGAGGCTGCTGCGGGTATTGCAGAAATGAAGCAAAGGCTGTCTGTTTGTGGATGTAAATGCTCCAAATGCTTTTGGAGATGTGTGCATGAAAAAGGTCATGTCTCCTCTCATTCTTGCATGGGTAGCCATGTATGTTTAGAAAAATGTACCTTCTGCACCATGGATGAAGCAGGGATTTCAGTTGAGGAATGCAAAGATTTGGCAGGCCACGAAGGCCCCCATGACTGTAAAATGAGAAACCACACCTGTGGGCAAGTTTGTGACTTGTTTCAGAAGTCATCCAGCTGTAATAAATCTTGTTCTATTAAGCTTGGGCATGAGGGTCGACACAAGTGCAATTCTCCTCAACACATGTGCAAGAAAAAATGTTCTCTTCCAAGTTGCGAAAATCAGTGTGTTGTCCCAATTGAGTTTGGGGATCACGATAAGCATGCTTGCCATGAAAGATACTGTCAAGCCCCATGCCTCATGAAAGGATGTACGAGGACATGTGGTCACAAGGACCATTTTCATGAGCTCAATCGTGATGCAGAACATCTATGTGGGAATGAGCATGTGTGCCTTGATAAATGCGAGGTGCCTGGAATATGTGATATTTTTACTGAATTAGTTCACCAAACAAGGCAGTTCCAAGGCTGCAGAGGGTCTTTCGAGTATGAGCATGTATCAGAGCAGAACGGTCTACGAAAGGATTGTTGTGTCCCAATACCAGCCTTTAAGAGGAGCCATGAAGGACCCCATGTTCATACAACTAAGGAGGATGCTATACATTATTGTGAGACAAGATGCCATTCTTGTGGCTATTTTTGCCAACTTCCAATCGATCACCCTGGTTTGCATAACACAGTGCATGGTAATATGAGAAACGCCAAATTTATTTCAGAAACAGAGGAGATTGATATTGATGACAGAAAATATGCATGGGGAGAAACAGGGCTGGCAGAAATGTGCAATATGCATTGTAAAAAACAAGGCAGGGGCCACATTCACTTGGTCCCATGCCCACAAAAATGCACCAGCAAGCTCTACGATGGCTCCAGGCATGAGACTAGGAAATATGGTCCTGACCTGGATGTACCCAAGGATGAGAGGAGCCATGAAACATATTGGAAATATATTAGATTCGTTGATCCCTGCACAGAGGAAGAGCAGACTGAGTTTGGCCTCTGCAATCACTATTGCAGATCAGAGGAGCATGAAGATCTTCAGGACAAAAAGTCTGGTGCAGCTCAGAAATCTTATTGCACTGAGAAACTTTGGCATGCTCCCATCAAAAGAACTGGATTTAGTGTCAGTTTTGCAGGCTATATAACAGATGATGGGCACCATTTTGGCTGTGATCATTCCAAGAATGTTCCTCATCATGTCATTTTTGTCATTGATAAATCGGGGTCCATGGGTAGTCTAGATATTAAGCCAACAATGTCCATGTTTTCTCCTTTGCATGATTGTAGGCTTGGTTGTGTATACAAGGCAATAATAAGGTTTATAAGAACTCGTCTGAGGACAGTATCTGATGATTCAGTATCAGTGATTCTCTTCGACTGCAGTGCATTTATTGCTGTAGAGATGAAAGAGATGAGGGAGGAAGTTGTTCATTTGCTTCTTCCTTATGATGCAGATGGAGGAACTACTTATTCATCTGGGTTGGAATTGGCTGAAAGGGTGATGATTAAAGCCTCAAAAGATCCTACAACTGATCACAAAAGACCAATGATTGTGTTTTTGAGTGATGGAGATAATGGTGGGGGAGGGGATCCTCTACATTATGTCAACAGAATGAAACAACAAGAGCCGAGGATGATTCTTCATACCATAATGTTTGGAACCGAAGCTACGACCAATATCCTCATCGAAATGGCTAATATTGGCAATGGAACATTTCAACATAGTCTCGATGAAGTTCAATTAGCAAGAAGCTTTGAAGACCTAGCCACAAGTCTTAAGCCCAATGTTGCAGCCTTAATGTAGGGATGTGGCAGGTATTTTAGACTAATCTTTGGTTATAAAAATTCTACCGCACATACAGACTAGGTTAGACATCTGGATTTCTGTTATGCAAAATCTATGTCTTTATGAATCAGTTCTTATGTGGTATGGCAATACAGAACCCACGGCAACTTACGAGGAGGCTTCCGCATGATGTAGCCAGATCTGAAGTTCACGGAAGTACACATATTTGAATCATGTAATGCAATGCCGTAGCTCCATATTTGTGGATGAATATACAAGCTACAGAAGCTAATATGAGATAGGTTAACTATGTGAACATTGTAAGCCATATCTGAAATTCAAAAGATACACATGTTTGCTTTAATGAGGTATCCATTAAAAAATATCATGATTTTTGCAGTTTTAGGCTTCAATGAAGATCATTTTATGATATTTTTTTGCACATTTTCCAGTTGTGAGCTCCTCTTGTCCGTTAAAGTTGCATTTGTTACTAGTAGTTAACATATTATTTGAAATCTGTAAATATGCACTACATGTTGCAGAATGAACTGTTTAGTTGTATTTGTTGGAATACTGAAACGTGTTGATTTTCTTTTGCGATTATCTCTCAATAGTGACTATAAGCTGGTTAGTAGTCAATGTGTTTTCCTCCGCTTTCTCCACCTATCTAACCATGATTCACTCTCAACAGTGCCCCACTCATGCACTCTGAATGTCCACGTCCAATACTTCAGTCTCTCCATATGTTGTTCATCTCCATCAAGCAATGTTGGGCTATCTTAATCCACTTGGGATGATCTATCAAGTACATGAAGGGCTATGGCATTTACTTTTGCTTCCAAAACTGTGTTCACCTCAGCAACTGAACTCCTTCATATGAAGTTAAATCTCACCATGCCTAACTAAAGTTTCACCTTGGTTTCTATGACAATCTTCTTTGTGATGGTCCCTTGTTCAGTGTTGTTGTGAATGATGTCTCCTTCTTCCATATCCAAGAGAGATCTCATTCCCCGCTTCTCCTAAGCATTTCTTTTCTGCAACCTGCAAATGAGCCTTATCTGAAGCAATTTTATCCTCTGTGATCTTCTCATTTAAGAGGTCTTTAGCTGCAAGCTTATTCTCTTCTCCAGTGCTCATCACCCAAGTTTCCACAAACTTTTCTAGGATGCAATTTGCAACATCATTCTCCCCCTCACATTTATCTACATGCTCAATTCTCTTAGCCTCTTCTTACATGCTGGAAAAAAACATAGACATTCTTAGTATTTATGCACTC